>CANUEY010323434.1:0-30215 GCA_948099555.1 Croton setiger | reverse complement strand
TTTCGTTGACTAACGGCAGAATTGGACGGAAGGACCTGAGAGTATAATATTTCAAAAGTTAGGGACCCGATGATATAATTTCCAAAATAGAGGGACCTACGAGTTAGTTTCGCTATAACTCAGGGACCCAAAAGTAATTACCTCTTAAATAAATAAATAGTACATTCACTTTTATATTTAGCAAAATAGCAATGTTGTTGTACTTTTACCTATTTGTCATTTTTATTATTTAAGAAAAAAGAAAATTATCAAAAAAAAAAAAAAAAGTTGTAGTGGACATGAAATAGAGAAAGGTGAAACAATGTGAATACCTTCCGACTGCCGTTTTCCACCATTCATCATCAGAAATGTCCATCCGGAGTCACCAGTCGCTAACCTAGGCAACACCGACCTCAACTGGTACCAAAGCTTCATGAATAGTGGTTTTAATTGTGTTTTCGTTTAAATCTCGTTTTGGATTTTTTACGACCCAAAAATTTTAAACCTTCGATTCGTAGAGTATTCGACAATAGATTTTAGATTTGAGGCCATTGTCCAAGTGACGAGGAACATTTGGTACCCACTTTGCCACCGTTCTTTAGCTGGAAAAAAGGCACCTTTCGTTGCCAACAGACTGTTTTTTTTTTTTTTGCATTTTTCGGCGACATACGGTGAAATCACGAGAAAGTAAGGTTATATTTAGAATTTACAAGTTGAGAGCTTTCTGATGATATATCATTTTGTTGGCCTCTTTTTTAGAGCTTAAGCAACTTCGGCTTTCTTTTAAGCAAATGTGTTGAAAATATTGTTTGAACTCTTTTTTAAGAGGTTAAATCTTTGGCTGGCTAACAGCTTGAATATGCACAAAGAGCGTGCTAGGTGTGTCGATACACTAACCGTAGTTTGCGCCTAATTCTGACTTCTTGAAATGTGCGTTGGTTTCATGATAAACGCTTCCCCAAAGCATTCCTGAGAAGGTTCAGTGTTTGGATTTGTATTGAATTACATTCATAACATAAATCAAAGGTTTGGTTTTCGTTTTCTAGGATTTAATCAACATGAGAACAATGGATTTTGTCTTTTAGGATTAAATCGACCGGAAGAAAACTTGGATTTATCTTTTTAGGATTAAATCAACCGGAAAGAAAGGAAGTCGCAAAAAAGTTTATTCAAGGACTGAAAAGTCGACCGAAGCAAATGATTGCAAAGTTAATTCAGAGATGCACTTTTAGATGCTTAAGATATAAGGAAGAGGGTTGTAGGATTGAACTTGAGACAAACAAATAAAAAAGACTTAATGAAGTCTGTAATTGTATTTGATTTTGAATTTGATTTGATTGAGTTGTTGTTGTTGATTGATTATTTGGCTGGGTATTGGTTGTGGCTACAATGTATAAAGTTAGCTATTTATACAGAAATGGAAAGCAGTTATGTAAATTTTCCCTCCAAAGAACTTTAGTAATTTTCCCTCAAAAGTTTTCCACCAAAGCACTTCCAAAGTTCCACATTCCACTTTTATTTTGTTTGCAACAAACCACTTTTGGAAGTCATTTCAGAGTCTTCCATTTGACCAAATCTTTTAACTTTTAGGCTTTTGACTTTAACTATTCCAAAGGCCCAACATCAAAAGACTCATGCCCAAGTATAGTAATAATTCAACCTAATTACAATTGAACCTATTACTCAAATTAACCAATTAAAATTGAATTGGATCAAAAACTCAATTTATGGCACAAACATATTTGTCAAGTTTCATCACCGTTGAAATTTTCCGGTGACAAGCAATGACTAGATTTCTACACGAAGAAGATGAAGATGACATGGTTTTTTGTAACATTTTACTGAATTGTATTAACATTTACTAAATTGTATTGAAACTTACTGATATTGAATTGTTTTGAAGCTTACTCAATTGTACTGAAATTTACTGAATTATATTGAAACTTACTAAATTGTATTGAAATTTACTGAATTATTTTATTCACTATATTATATTTCTGTTTTTTTGAACTGTATTTACTTTTAAGAATCATCGAGCATCAATAATAATCAATAATAATTTTAATGTTTTAGTGTGATTTTTTGAATTTTTATGTTTTTTTTAAAGATTATATTCTTTAGAATCAGTAAAAGTTAATAGGAATCAGTAACAATTATATTGTTTAAATTGAATATGAATATGCATAATCAATCAATTCAATAAGAAATGTAAAATGTCATCCATAGAAGATTCTGCAACTTGAATAATCTACAGCAAGAGAGGTGTAGATGAATATCAACCTCATTTGTTGTTCATAATAAAAGTGAATAAAGAAGGATGTGCAGGGACTTGCTTTGGTAATCTTTGTTCACTGTTCAATAATAATCTCAGCATTAACAACAATTAACATCAGCAGCTGATGTACAAAGCCTTCTGATAATCCTGTAATGCCAAACAGATTCAAAACTGCCGAAATCAAAACTGAAAATTCCTCCGTTAATTAGCCTCCCTTACTCCAAATAGTCTCTCAATGCATAATGAAACATCATTGACAAGCTTTATGCTAACATGTATCTTGCTACTCTATAGCCAAACATAACTAGAATGCACATTCCAAATCCACGGACAATGGACTGAAAACTTGAGTTGCTTAACTACTTATCCAGAATAACCGAAGCAAACTCACAACACTAACAACTACTAGCATACAAAGTTATCTCATTATCAACATCGATCATAACATTCCTCTGTTTCTAGCTTACCTCACCATTCCATTCCTCAGATGCATCATTTAGAATAGGAGAATATTTGCAACACTTTCCCAGAATCACCAATCAAAAGCTTGATAAGTAAAACCAAACAATATCAATAAAATACCAAAGTAATCACTCCTTCTATTCATTACAGAAGCTTCATAAAAAAAGACTCATAGCATTAGAGATCAAATTCCATAAAATGATTTTGTTTAAGAAACTTGAAGGCTAAGCTCTTAAGCTAACCAGTATGCATCTTATCACAAGAGCGCTCTCTACAAACAGAATTCAAAGTAGAAATCATAGGTCAAAAGAATCAAATCGAAATATAGAATTGACTCTATTACAGCCAAACAACTTGTAACAATAGAAACTTAGAATTATTTGAGAGAAAGATGTAGCATTGAACATGAAATTATAGGCTCGGAAAAGGGGAAAAAATAGGAGGAATCAATAAAGAAAAAGGAGAAAGTGAAGAATTATTTAGAGATTTAAATCATATATTGAAAATTGAAATTGAATTAACAAAGATTGAAGAAATTGAGATGAAATTGATATTGAAAATCGAGAATAGAACCATAGAACATTGAATAAAATTCTCAAAAATTGGAATTGATTCAAATTGAAATCATGAAATAGAGATTGAACATTTAATTGAAAGAAATCATATCAGAAATCATGAATTGAAAAATTACAGCATTAGATTGAATTAAAAGCAATTAAAAGAATAATTCGTAAAAATTGAGATGATAAAGATGAAGAATATCTGAGATTAAAAAGTAAATTGTAAAATATAAATTGATTAATGAAGAATCGAAGATCAATTAGCAATTATCATGAAGTAATTTGAAGAAAAATTGATGAAAAAATTTACAAAAAGGAATACGAAGCGGAAGAAACCAAGAGAAAGAGGAAAAATATTGGAGTGAGGATTTTCTCTTTTACTCTGATACTATAATAAATTTTTGAATTACATAAAATGTTCTCTCAAGATTTCATGGACATACACGCCCTATTCATACAAAAAGTCCTATACACTACGAGTTACAAAATACTCTAAATTATTATGCCTAATAACATTCCCACATTCCTAATAACATTGTTTAATATAATTAGAATATAGGGATATTTGAATATAATTTTTAAAAATACATGAATAAAATGATACTTTTTTACACATCAAATCTCACTGTAAACCGTTGTAAACCTATTACCACCGGCACTTGAGTTGCACATACCCACAAATATTTGTTGGATGGATTTCCGAGTTAATTTTTATTTTAATTTCGGAGTAACGATTTATTTTTTATTTTAATTAAAACTTATCTATTTTAAAAAATATAATATTTTTAAGACATGTTAAAATTAGTGGATATTTATATCAAGAAAAACCATGGATTATCGTACCCATATCGGAATTCATTAAAAGCACAGAAGAGGAAAGCATGAGCATTGGAATCAAATATAATTATATAAATGAAATAAAACAGGAATTGACAAAGGTTTGCTGGTGTCTGAGCTAACTACCTTCTTCAACACATAGCCTCTGTCGGCAATTTCTCCTTACCAAATATCCTCACTCATTATGACTTGTTTGGTTGTGCTCAAATCAAATCATTATTGATTCAATAATTAGTTTACAACTCTTATGAAATTTTGGATTTTATTTGATGTAGCTTTCTAACCATATAACTACTAGCATAGTACTAGCTAGTTCCAAAAAGAAATTATTTGCTATAATTCACTTTTTTATGTTAGCAATAAAAGAATTGGGCTAAATTTCATCTAAAATAGTACTTAAACTTTAATTTATTACTTAAAAATGTCTGGACTTCAAAGAAATTTGCTCAAATTGTACCATTGGACAAAAAAGATAAAATTTACAGTTTTCTTTTTAGCCTCTAACTAGACATTATTTTTAAAATTGAACAAATTTATATTTCTTACAATAATTCCTTTTTTTTTTTTTCAAATGCAATAAGTTTTTAGTAAATAATGAATAATTCCTTTTTTTTAAATGCAATATATTTTTAGTAAATAACAATAATAGTGCAGACACATTGGAGTGAAATTAACGCAACCAAAATCATTGTGAGAGTGCATATATCAGATGTAGGCTTATTTTGATCTCAATTATTATGATACCCAAGAAATGAACTAAACTGCATGCCCCCACACGTTTAAGAAAGGACTGCTTAAAGAATAACAATCTTGTCAATTTATGCTGAAGTTTTTTCTGGTAATTTAGCATACCCTTTCGAGTAAAACATGTAAATATAGCATACCGGGGCTTATTTTGCAGGGGATGCATATATAATTTAAGTCCAAAATAGAGGAATATCATCCTAAAAAATAAGGGAATTAAATAAAATTTATTCCAAATAAATTTTATTTAAAAAAATTATAAGAAAATAAACTAAAAGAAAAACAAATGGATAGCCATCAATAAAAAAATAATAATAATAAACCTTCTGAAAATGAGCGGTTAGAATTTAACGAAAAAGGATAGAGGAGAGAGCAATTTGGTTGTACATATAGCTCTATTAATAATTGATAATAAATTAACAAGTATGAATCATTTATCATTGATTTAATCACATCACATCCTCCTAAAACAATCTTGATTATCATGAGACAAAATGAGAAAATGAAACAAACCACCACATTAGAAGGAGGGAGGGGGGAATTGGATATAGTTGCCGACTTAGTTAAGGATTATGAAGTGTATAGTTAAATGGGACCTTTCAAGTGGAATACTTGTGCCCTAAAGAAAGGATACAAAATCACATGTTAGAGATATATATATGCTTTAATTTCTCAATCTTATATCTTTTTCCTGTGGAACCTAAATATGATTGAAATGGTCCTTTGTCCTTATTTTTGACTTATTGGGTGTGTTGCCATATGTTTATTATCTAGAACTAACTATTAAGCTCTCCAATTAGCTTATTTTAAGCTCAATTATTATTTTTTTAGGACGGCTTGCCCTATTTAGAGATACCCAAAGTCTATTTTATTTTGTGGGATAGGAGACGACAAGAGAAGAAAATGGTCTTTCATTCATTATCTAACTAATTAGGCATTTAACAGTTATATATATGTACTAAATCTCCCAACAATAAAATAAAGTCCACATAAATTCAATTAATCATCAACATTATTACGTTTTTAATAGGTGGCCAATTTTGATCCGCCCAAACCCTTTGCAAATGGGCTATCTACAACTATTTCCATGAAAGATCTTTTTTATATAAAATGGATTGATGGCGAGGGAACCGCTTAAAGACACATTATATCCAATTATCATTTGAAAAGATTATATATTGTAACATATTAATGGCTCAAAATTAATTTAAATTAGTTGATTTCTAGATGACTTGATGGATAAAACATCTGTCCAAGATATTTAACGTTTTTTAATAACCTAGAATAATAGTAACACATTTTAAAGATTTTTTATTATTTTAAAATTGTGTATCTTGAATAAAAAATTAAAATTTCAATTATGAACATTTCTAAGAAAATATCAATTATGAACACAGTATCAAGAATCGAATTCTTATGCATGATTATATATGGTTTTTACGTAGAATATATTCCTTGTTTGTGATTATTTAAGGAAAAAAATTATTAGATTCCTGAATTTTGTTAAAAATTATAATAAGACTCTTATATTTTGGCATAAATTGTATTACCATACCCTTTTATTTTGACACCGTTACATTAAACGTTAAGCGTTAGAGAAAAAATAAAAATACTCTAAATGAATAAAGAACGCTCACTTCTTCTTCATTCTTCTTCTTCGTAACTTTCCTTTTTTCTCGATTTCTGTTCTTTCTTTCATTCAATTTCTTATGAGTTGTTTTAGTTATTGCTTTCAACTTTATAATTGTTGATAATTCAGTATATCTTTTAATTTCCTTCAATTGCATTTTAATAATTTGTACTTTTCAGTTTCAATTGTTGATTTTTCATTTTGTGATTTCTAATGATGAATTTTCTCATATTTGTTCAATCAATTTCTTCAATTAATTTCAATTTTTGATCAATCTCAATTTATATTCATTTTTCAATTTTCCTCAATTTCTAGGTTTCATCCCTCAATTTCATATGTTGATTTTCTTATAATTTTATACATTATTTTTTGAATTTTCTTATTTGATATCATATTTTCTTTTCTTTTCTTTAATCTTTGGGATAATACAAGTTGGTTTCGATTCTTTTGTCAATTTGTCAATTTTTTTATTTTTCTTTAAGAAAATTAAACAAAATTCCTATTCTTCATCAGTTTCTTCCTGTTTGTCTTTTAAAAATCGATTTTAATTCTAGATTATATCAAATATTTATTTTCCTTTGATTTCATTATTATTTTTTCTTTTTCATAATCATAATCCTTTCTTTTTTCTGTTTTGTTACTTTTTTTTAATTGTTTTTTTTTAGTTTTCTTCTTATATCATATTATTGTTTCTCTCTTCAAATTAGAAAAATTATTTCAATCTCTTTCTTTACAATCGGAAGTTTGAATTTCAATTCAAAAATTGTTCTTCATCTTAGTTAGATTTTGAGGTTTTTGTTTCAAATTTATTGTTTCTTAAAAAAGATTGAGTTTCTTTTTATTTCAATTGGATTTTGAATGCACTTCTCTGCTCTTGATTTGTTCATAGATTTATGGATTTTATAATCCAATTTTGGATGTTTTAGGTTTTGATTGGTCTTGTTTCTTCAAGTTTTGGTTCTTTGTTTCAAGATTAAATAAGATTTCTTGAAACTTATTGTGTAGAAAAGGCGTTTCTTGACTGTTGTTGCCTCGGCATCAAGGAAACAACCCTTCCTTTATTCAACATTCATCGTTCTTAAATAAATGGACTTAGAGACTTTTTTGTATTTAAAAACTATTCTTTTAGTTGTAACATATCAAATTCATGAACATTCAACGTTTAATGTGGACGGAATGACTTTTTAATATAATAGTATCAAAATATAAGGGATGAATACTATTTATGCCAAAACACAGAGATTCAATTACGACGTATAACAAAATTCAATGACCTAATAATTTTTTCCATTTAATTAACAATAAAAATTCTTGTAAAGTAACTCAAGTAGCTCATGAGCATCTGTTGAAGCGAATCACATGGAGTAAGTTATGAGTTTGAAACTACACTACCGTAAGTACCCCTTAATCAACATTTTTCTGAACATTTTGGTGCAAGTGAGATTTCATGAGGGTTGAGTCAAATACTTTGCGGTTAATTAAAAAAAACAAAAATTCCTGTAACGTAAATTAATAATAAATCTGTTTACAAACTTAGATGTTAATTAGAGAATTTGGGAAGGCAATGACAAGAATATGTAATGGGTGATGGTTGCCGTTAATTGTGCATAACACGTGGCCCTAATGGGCTGCTATTACAATAAGTTTAGTAGCTATCAAGCTTACATGCATAAATTTAATAATAGAATTTAATTAATTAAGCAAAATACATCATGTTCATGTTTAATGGTATAAACTAGACAAGCCGACCATTAATCTAACACAAGACACTTGTCTTTAATTGCATTTTATTTTTTTGTAATAAACTTACGTGCTTCCACACGTAAATCAATTTTAGTTTTAATCAATTGAAGAAAAGTGTTTTTAATGTATTATTTTTTTAACTCTAATAATTTATTTTCATTTTCCATTTGGTTTTAGTTAGTTAGGAATATAATAGAAGAAGCGACTTTGTCATCATTTTCACACAAATCTCAATTTGGTTTCCTCCACAAAGACTCCCACTTCATAACAAAAGCCAAGAAGATGACCCAACCATTCTATTTGAATTAGTAAAACTAGTTTGAATCAGCAAAATGAAGAAACTTTAAATTAACATATTTATGTGGTCTAACTCTTTCAATTCTTTAATCAAATATATCTAAACTTAATTAATGCCAAAAGTCTTAAATATAATCTAATGAAAATTGTCCATCAAATATGGATGTAAATTGAGAATCGATTCTTCTTTGAAATCTATATCAAGTGTTGAATAAAAATTTTCACTATTTGTTATGAACTTAGAATGAAATGGATAATTGGTACCTATTTTAAATCCATTAATTTAATTATTAATGAATTTTCTGTGGAAATAAATAAATAGCTTAGAGACTTTTTCAAAGGAACAATAATTGTTGATGGAAGCAATAATAAGGGTGGTGGTTTGATTTTTGGAAGAGTTAAAACAAAGATTAGTGAATTAATGGTAAGAAAAAAGATGATGAGAGAGTAAGTTTCGCGGAAAGTGGGAAGGAAAGTCCCCTCATCATTCATTGGTCCACACCACAATTTCAGGGCATCAATATATAGATTATATTCTCATCATTTCCTTGTATAATAATGTCTCACACCAATCATGATAAAGTATTTATAAGGTTACTTTATAAGACAAATCAATCTTAACCGTCCATTAACATTCAAATTTTTATTATTATTATTATAATATTGATTACGGGTCGGTCTTCAAATTGATTCGGACCGGAACCGAGCTGTTGTTGGTTGGTCAGCTCTAAAATGATAATCTAGTGGAAAAGGTAAAATAATAATAATAAGAACAAAGCATAGACATTAAGATACGTTCCATTATTGCAAACTTAGAATATCTAACTTTAGAGAAATTAAAAAACCATGAAAAGAGGGGGGTGGGGGTGGGTCCACGAGGAGTCATATAATCTGACATTCATGGCAAAAATCCCATGATGAAGCCCACTGGGACATCACGTGCCATATGACCCACTCTTCTCTTCCTTTTATTTTTATTATTATTATTATTATACCTCACCCGACCTTGACATTCTGAGTTTCTAATTTATACTACAAGTATATATATTTTTTGTTTTTCAAAATTATTATTTTTATTCTAGAATATGTACTATTTTGAGTTCTAACGTTTTTAGTTTTCAAAACTGGTCCAACTTCATACCATCCACTTAAACAATTTCTACTTCCATCTATAAAAATTATAACTATTCGCATTATCCTGCTTTGACTATTTGAGTAATTTATTTAATAGAATTATTTTTTATTATATTATTTAATTACTCATAAAAATGTAAAAATAAAAATTGCATTCCTTTCTTTGTCTACACGCCTCTTACGACCACCCGTTATTTAGAGAGGGTTATAAATAAAAAAATAAAAAGTAATAAGGGACAGGTACACGTGAGCCAACCGTCCAACACCCTTCTTCTCTCTCTCACTAAATCATCGCCTTCAACTGAATTATCATTATCTTCTGTTTTTTCTCTGTAAACTAACCAAAAAAAGGGGTTAGACTAAAAAGCATGACTATGCCTCCTTATTAGTCATCCCTCATCATTGTTTTATCACTCATAATTACAACTGCTATCTTCTTCTTCTCTTTTTTTTTTTCTATTAATTTATATAACTTTCCACTTTTTGTGTTTATCCTTTGATCAAGCAATCAATTAACTTAAATCAAGTTTACATATGACCTCTATGAAATTTGTTTAATCAAAATAAACGCTACACAAATTAGATCATTTGTATTAAAAGTGTATTTTCCATTTAATTATTCGGAAAATTTTTGTGTATGGAAGGTTCTCGACTATGTTTAACGATTTTCAAATTTTTGGGGTCATAATGAAATTGATTAATATTGTAATACTTTTATTTTTACTTGAGAAAATATTTTTCGCGAGAGAAGGAGGGCCTTAAATTGAAATACATGATCTGAATATTTATTTCGGTATAAACATGTTTCATACAGAATTGTATTGAAATCAATACTATGAAAAAGAAAATTGCACGATCATAATATAAAATATGTATGAAAAAAATCAACAAATAAATAATACTGGTCCTTCATATAATATATTTGGTGAATATATACAGACATTTAGGTGTAATAAAAAAAAAAGAAAAAAGAAAAAAGATTGATCAGTAGTTTAATTTACTATTTTCTACAAAATAATTACACTAATTCTTTTTACTACAAGCCCTTAACCAAAAAATAGAGGGGTTGCGAAAATTCTATACTCTGTGTGTTGCTGTATAAAATTTAACAGGCAGCAGAAGGATTGGTGAAGGGATTATAGAAATGAGGTCTCGGAGCCATTGAAAATGGATTATTCTTTGCAGCCGAATCGGATCCAACGCCGCCGATTCTTTCACAAGAAGGGCACATCGTAAGAGTGGCCGCCGGCATGTGCATGTAAAAGGGTTGTGCCAGTTTCAAAGCTTTGAGTTCTTGTACTTCCTTTTGTAATCTTCTGTTTTCATCTGTCAATGTTTCACAACATTTCTTCAAGAACTCACAATCCACTTCTGTTTGCTTCAGCTTTGTTCTGCAAATTAATTAATCTTCATTAATTAACATTTTAACCAAAAAATTTATTCATTTTCTCTCTCTGTTTTTTTTTTTTTTTGTGGGGAAAAAAGTAATAGATAAATAAACTTTTCTTTTGTGGGCCATTTGGATATTTCATGGGACAATATTGTTTCTTGGAAATAACAATTTTAATTATTTTGAACCAATCAATAATATGGATTGAACCAATATCGATGGGAGTAAAAAAAAAAAAACTAATTATTATGAGATTTTATGGGTTTCACGTTAATTGTAAATTTAGCGTGTTAATTAAATTAAACTAAAATAATTAGTAATAGTAAATTAAAGATGAAATTAATTAATTACCTGGCTCTTCTGTTCTGAAACCACACTTCAACTTGCCTAGGCCTTAAGTTTAACTGTCTTGCTAGAGCTTGCTTTTGTTTCTGTAATTGTAAATAATTTATTTACATCAATAACCATAAAAAAAAAAAAAAAAGATGGAAATTAAAAGAGAAAAACGAAAATATTATATACATACAGGATTAAGAGTGCTGTGTTGCTTAAAGCTTTCCTCCAAAAGAGCAGATTGTTCTTTAGTAAGCCGAAGTTTCTTTCTAGTATTAGTACCATCTTCATCTTCATCACTAACTCTAGAAGAGACTCTTTCAACTTCAATTTCTTCACTGCTAAGATCTCTTTCTCTTTTAATTCTACCACCACCACCACCACCACCACTAGAGAAAGAATTAGAAACGACACTCTGACTATGATGAGGAGAAAAATCTGCACCGCCAACAACAATACTACTACTTTCTTCAAAACCTTTCTTCAAATCCAATATTTTGTTACAATTATTAGTATGATGATGGTAAGCGTCGGCGGAATTGGAAAGACCCAAACTAAGCGAGGGTGGCTCAAAAGCAGTATTGGAGAGTGTTGTGCAATTAGGCTTAATAAAAGTCTTATTGGGTTTGTGGTTGTCTTCTCGTTTGGGAGAGGTGAAACCTAACCCTAAACCAAGACCATCATCGAAGCAACCCATTAGCCAAGAAAGAGATGAAATTAAAAGGGTATTTTTCGAAGGAGAAATAAGAGAGGAAGGGGTTAAAGAGAGAAGGAGAGGAGGGAGGAGTTTTTAATAAGGGGAGAGGTGGGTGGGTGGCTGGCTATAATTGTTAATCAAAGGAATGAATTGAGTAGAGAAACGAATCTTGAGAGAAAGAGGGTAATGTGTGGAAATTATGAAGGGACTTTCTTCTTATTTTAATTATTATTATTATTATTATTATATATACTATTCTTTAATTTGTTTGGTCTATCAATCAATCTTTTCTCTCCATACAAAGGTTGACCAATTGAACCCCACTATTATTATTATCCTGTATTTTTATTTTATTTCTGAATATCGTATCAAACAAATAAGAAAGAAAAAGAAAAAGAGGAGTAGAATTCACATGGCAGTGGGAATGATTCGCTCAGCGGTTCGCCACCCATTAACATGCCAAAATTAACTATTACCACTTAACTACTTTTTTGCTCATATATACAACCGGTGCACCAGGTCATTCATAAATCAACAATTTTTTTATTTTTCTTCTTTATTCTTTTTCACATAAATACTCTTTTACAATTTCTCATCTATTTTTAGTTGGTTTTAGTAGTTACTGCATTCGTTTTCACACTCACTCATATTTTTATTTTTTGCTCTTTAGCTGGTTTATATAGTTACTATCCGACTTAATCAAGTCCCCAATAAGTTGGTATGCGTACATGAAATTAAATAAATGCTTAACTGTAAATTATCATTCATTCGCTTTTATATAACAAATTTAAAAGGTCTAATTTTCTTTAATAAGACCAAAATGGAAAAAATGTATCTTATAAAAGAAACAACAATTTCCTCAAAAACAATAAACTATTGACGCCTCCTTCCTTTAACTTTGCTGTAAAATTTCAAATGTACTGTTTCTTTTTAATTTGTTACATCCTAAACATTTTTCGTTACTTTCTCATTTTTTAATAATTATTCTAATTTTTTTTTTAGGAATAATTTGTAATTTTTAAATTTTTTGAATGCAACTGAGAGTGGTTAGAAACCTAAAAATTAAAATTTAGATAACAATTAAGAACTCCAAACAACTGCTATTTCAATCAACTCTTATTCGAAAACTCTTTCATTTCAACTAATAATTGATTCATATTAAGATTATATTAATTTTATTAAAATAAAATAAAAATTAATATTTATTAGATAATTATACACTTATCAGTAATTTCATATTCTAATCACAATACAATTCAAATTAGCTACCAGCTATCTGCCATTAACTATTAGTTGCCATTATCTACTAGTTGTTATGAACAGCTAAACCAAACTAGCTCAATATTATATACTTTAAATGAGTAATGTTAGAGTTTGAGTATAAGTCTTCGTTTGTTCGAAGCAGAGAAAATGAGAGTTCACTCCTATTTGGAGAGAAATGTTTTAAAAGAAATGAAGGGAAAATGTTGGCATAATTTTAATCATTTCACTCCAATTCCCTTACCCGTTTTGTTTTCCAAATAATGGAAAGGAAATTAGACACATTTTCTTTCTTTTTCTTTCCTTCCACTTCCATCAATCCAAACAAAGGCTAAGGGTTGATAGGTGCGCTAAACACGACACCAACATGAATGGTGAGATTTACTAACAAATCTTTTACCTCAATAAGGGGATGAATAAAAAAAAACAGTACCAGCAGAAACTTGGATAGCTAGTTTTGCTAATTTATGAGACACTTAGTTACCTTCCCTAACTATGTGCTGCAAACTTCTCATTCAAGCTAAGGAGGTGTTAAAATTGCGAAACCATATTTGTAAACTACCTGTTCCAAATTCCTTGACCAGTGACCAAACGAATGCTATCTAATTCCACTAACACCTTCCTGTAATATAACCTCCACCCGAAATAAAGTACCATACACCCACCTTCCCCGCCAATCACTCATTACCTCTCAGGCCAAGGTTACCTTAGGAAGCCAATTTGCTCCTACTAAAATGACAACATCTAATCTAAGTATATTATTGCAATCAAATAATAATCATAAAGGAGGTATTTTAATCAGTTATGGTTGAATTGAAATGATCTAACATTGTATTCTTTTGCTATTAATAGTAGTTAATCTTTAAGATGAAGTGGTACAATTGGCTTACTGTAGATTTTGTTAGAATTGGATCAAAATTGCCTTGGGAAACAAAAGCTATATTTTTTAGAATAGCAATTGGTTGAATCTAAAATAGAATCTAACCCATGATTAATTTTGCAATTTGACTCTAAGGTGGCAATCGAACCAGTGCAAGGTTACAAGATGGGATCGTTTCGGTTGCAAAACTTGGTAGCAAATTGTGTTTCATTACTTGATGGTCAATAGCAAGTGATATTTAAGAACATATATGGAAGGAAAGGCAATTTTGGTGCGGATTGTCTAGCTTTTGGTGATTTTTTTTATAAAAAAAATTGGTAAATTAAATTTTTTAGATAAAGTATTAGGGCATGTAAAAAAGTGCATCGTTCCAACCATTTGAACTAAAGATGATTTGCGTTTTCAGTGAATTCTTAAACCTCCACCTATGGTGAAGCTTTATCTAGAAGCAGTTTGTGTTGCTTCCTGTTGGCTTAGAGACATATGATAAGGGTTAAATTTCTCTTTGTATTTAGAAAATGAAAGCCATGATTTAAAATCAAATATTAACTCTCTTGATTAATGAAGGGTCATTGAACAATTGTCTTTCAATAACTTTTTTTCTTTTATGTCATTCCCATGTGTAAGATTATAATTGGAAGTATCACAATTTTTCATCTCAAATAAAACTTTTTAAAAGGTCTGATATTAATTAATTGCAAAAATAATATGAGACACTAAAATAATCATTTTTAAGATGGTGAGACGCAAAATTTAGAAATCTGTTTTTATAATATTGGATGGTGTAGTATTTTAAATAATCTTTTTTATATAGTATTTGATAATGTAGTATTTTAAGTAATTTTTTTAAATACCAGATAATAATATGGATCAAACAAAAGAGTTCCCATTTTTCAACATTAAATTAGTGTTAAATGTTATCAGCTGAAATCAAATTCAAAATCTCTCTATCATTTTAAGTAATTTTTATTAAAATATCTCTCATTAAATTTGATTATTAACTTAATTAAAAGAAAATACTCAATTGGCTAAGTTATTATTTAAAATAAATTCTATTAGAACAATTAATTTTACTAACATTAATTTTAATTTTCTGGCAGATGTGGAATTCAAAAACAGCTTTATTTATGATGCACATGGTTGATCCATACTTATTAACTGTCTTCAGTATGTTTGTTAGTTGTTGAGAAATTACTTCATTTGTTCTCAACTAAGACCATCTCAGCTTTGGATATGGATTCCAACTAATTTATTCAGTAAAATGGAAATTAAAGTTAAAAAAAATTGCTCTGGTGCAATATTGTTTATTCCTTAGTTTTTGTTTTTGTTTTTGGAATTCATAATTTATTACAAAACAGTAATTTTATAGAAATCTGGTGATGAAATTGTAACATTAGCTGAAATGTAGTTATGAAATTGTAAATTTTCCCTTTCCCTTATATTTATATTATAAGGCATAGTAGTACTTTTCCTTTTCAATTGGGAGATTTATTGGTGTTCCTCCCACAAGTATTTTTTTTTTTTTCCAACTCAATTCAAATATCTTATATTTGAATATTTTATATTATTGCATACGTGTTAGAGATAATTATTTAGCAAAAATTTATTGTTAATAAATAAATAATAATAGCCACAACATGTGTAGATGTAGTCTTTGGCTAGCAATTATTCAAAGATTGCTTAATGTAATGGATTTAACTCAGCTAGCTAGTGAATAGTGATGAGGCCAATTTTCTTTTTTTTCCTAAAAGGAAAGAAAACAAAAGAAAAGGTTGCTTTTCGTGATTTATATTATTAGTGAGTAGCTATAATTGGATATTAATAAGTTCCCTTTAAAACAGACCACATGAACTGTCTCCCACTCCATGCTTGGTTTAACTAGCTAGAGATGGGTATCATGTCATATTGCCTACCATTCTTTTCTATTATTTTTTCAAAAACACGCTATTATTAATTAGTATTATCAACTCAATAGATTGGATCAGTTGTAGGATTATTCCAATTTAACTATGAAGTCTCGATTCGTGATAGTGTAGCACTCAAGAGGCAAGCACCGATATTAAGTAATGGTTTCTAACATACCTCGATTCAAATTCAATGGTTTTAAGTATGGTTATGACTTAGAACACCGGTGGATAATAAAAAAAAATACTATTATTAAAATTTTTTTTATAAATTAATGAAGAGAAGATATGGTGGGTAATTTATTCTTGCTTATTATGAATGTGGAGGAAGATAATAGAAAAGGATGGGCACAAGAAGAGTGGGATTGGTATAGTTTTTTTTGTTGGGTTTGCTTTGAGTGAAGTGAGTTAATTAAAAGAAAAAGAAAAAAAGAAAGGAAAGTAGGTAGAAAACAGAAATGGTGGTAGAATATGATTCATCAACAAACAAGAATTAGAATCCGGATCTTTGCTTAACTAGAAAGTTGATTGGGACCTACTTATTATACATGTACAAGCACTTTCAATAATGCTTTGTCGGCTATGCTGCTGATGACAAGTTAGGTCACCCATAAAACATGATAAACCTATCTTATTTATACTTTCAACTCCATTAATTATTGCTGTTACTTATTTACATCATACTCCACCTTCTATTTCTCTCTAATTAATATTCTAAGTACCTTTTCATCATTCATTCCTTCCAAATTTTAGGTATTGCACTATTACCCTACTATATATGCAACTTTTGCGTTATTTTTAAATTATTATTATTATTATTATTATTATTATTATTATTATTATTGTTTAATGGAAAAGTGATGGGTTATCAACTTCTCTACATCTTATTTACTTCCTTTTCCTTTTCAATAAATATTAGTACAACCTTGAATCACTTTCAAACTGGCTACAACCAAAATCCGTTTTTCTAATAGTCTGTTGAACTTTTTTATTCGTTGATTGCAAATAGTATTACTGTAGTTAATAGATAGTTAGTGGCAATTATTGTATTCCAATGTAAAAACCTTAAAAAAATCAATCCAAATTGTGATATGAAAAATCCAATTTACAACAGGGTGGAACGGTGCAAATGAGCGACTGAGCAGGGCGGGACGGATTTTAGGAAACCAATGTGCTCGACCTACTCTTTCTATAGAGAAAATTTACAACTTTAAATAAAATAGGTATTAGTGTAGTTAAAGCAAACATTATGGTACCAACGGTTGGTCCAAGTGGTTGTGACTTTAATTCTCTTAAAGAGATCTTAGATTCGAAACCTATTATATGCAACTATCTCTGCCAAATAATCACTCACCATTGTTAGGTGTGTGATATAGGTCAAGTCTGATTTATTCAAAAAAATGTCTCGAAAGACTAGACATACTATAAAACATTATATTAAAATTTGAAATATAAAAAAAAGGAAAACCACAATTAATTATTTTGTTCCTCTATTTTTATTTATTACACTAAAAGGTTCCTTCTCTTAAATTTTCTATAGTTTTGCAAATAAATTTAAAGTTTGAAAACCAAAGAGTAATTTTTCATCTCCTTCACAAAGCTCTAAACATGGCGGAAGGATCATTTGCCAAATTTACCATTTCACGAATCTATCTTTCAATTCCAATTCCTGCAAACAAGGTATCAAAATGGAACTCTCATCAATAGGAATCATAATCTAGTCTCGATTATCCAACCGACCACCAGAAGACTATGAATGGAAGAAGAGAAGGTTGCTGATTTTTGAATCTCATTGAACCTTCTCTCCGTTTTTCAACACTAGCGGCCACGGCAGCGGCTGAAGAAGGTACCATGAGTTGGTCAGTGTCCAAACTTCATGTCATTAGGCGGCACGTTGACGGTGAAGGTGACGGAGACAATCCTTGCTTGGGCTTTGACGGTGAAGCTTCTAAGCTTCATTGTTTTTCCTTATTTTTTTTATTTTAATAATATAATATAATTTTTATTATAACATATTATATAATATAAAAATAATAGTATTACAATGGTAAATTTCTCTTTGATTCTTAATAAAAGAGACTTTTTAGTGTAACCAATGAAAATAGAAGGATAAAATAGACTATTTTAAAAATTATGAAAATAAAATAGTTAATTATGATAAAATATAGGGATAAAATAGTATTTTTCTCCATAAAATTCAATGTTTATTTTTTTAAAAAAAAATGAGAATTAGTTATTACTCAATAATTATTATTGCTAAATACAATAAAATGCTGAAAACGAAATTGAGCAAAGAAGCATACATAAATAATGATGCTTACATAAATGTGGCTTAATTATAGGGCATGCGGCAGCGGTGCGGTCCGCAACGCCCCTGAAAATTTAAAGGCGTGAGCCACATTATTACTTAATTAATGCCACCATTTATGAGTTCATTCATTAGCTGCTGTTCCATTTTGAAACTTCGATCATTCTCTCTAAATTAATCAAATTCACAAAACCAAACACATTTTGTTAGGTTTATATGCAATATTACAACTTAACCTTAATTACTCTTTCGTTGACAGATTATGACGGCTTAGTTTGATATTTCTAAATCCATATTCAACATAAAATTGTTCCCTTTTTTTAAGAATACATAAAATTGTCTTGAAATTTCGAAATTCATATAGAGCATAAAATTGTTCCATTTTTTTAAGAATAAGTAAAATTGCATTGAATAGGGGAAGGAACCTTAAATTAGATTATATAATTATACTCTATCTCCGTTTTTTATGTTAAATATTGTGAAGATGTTCCCTAAATATTCATGAATGGTTTAAAAAAAAAAAGAAATTGTGAAAATAAATAATTGAGAAAATTTGATGAAACCAAAGAATTCATGCGTAATACCTAACTCATTAAAAACATTTTCCACCTTACAAAAGGGTTGGAAAAAGGATAGTTCCATTGAATTCACTACTATCATGCTACTTGCAATTTTGCACTATTGGGACCTTTGCTAGTGTCAATACGAGAACAAGAAAAAAAATATGATATTTGAAGAAAATGATTGGGTGATTGCACTCTTATCATATACTATTTGCTGCAAAAATACCATTAATTTACATTAAAAAAACATGGCAAAAGGGAAAGATATGTGTAATGCAATTTTAAAGAAGAGAATTATCCAATGCTTTTGTCAGCCAGTGGCTGTATACCAAAAAGCAAGTAGATAGCCATTATTTTTTTGGACCCAAGTAGATAGACATTGACTTTGACACATTTGTGAGATAAATTATTTAATTTTATTTATATGAATAATTAAACCTAATTAAAAACTAATTAAAATAAAATATTATTATGCTATCTTCCCCAACTTTCACTTTTTCAGGAGATGATTGGGAATAATTATTACATATATCATTAAACTAAATCTGACCCTTCTTAATTAATATATTAACTTAATCAAATCTCATCCACACATATACAACTCCAATCCCAAACAAAACAAAACAAAACATGAGTATTGATTGAGTGGCTCTCTTTGTCATCACCACAAACACTAAAATAGTTAGTAAGCAGCAACAAAGTCAAAATAATTAAATTTATTATTCTAAAATAAAAAGGGTAGAAAAATTAATTTAAAAAAAAAGGAAGAAAAGATTTGGCACGTGTGAGAGTAAAAAAAAAAAAAGAGCGTGCGTGTGTGTGAGAGACAGGAAGGGACCACCAATGATTTGGGATGATGGGCATTTGATTCCATGGGGGTTGGATGATTATGGAGCGTAGAAGTTGGCAATGATGGAGGACCGAATTTTTTTATTTTTTTATTTTTAATTTTCTATGTTTTCTTCTTGTCTTTTCTACCATACAAATTGCTTCTTCTGTATCTCTCTATATGTGTATATATTGTATATGCCATCTTCCACTTTTTTTTTTCTTCCTTTTTTACTATTTATAATACTTTTTTTAACAGGAAAATTGATAGAAATCACTATTATGGAGTATCTTTTTCATTTTTCCCTCTTATGTGGGGTTTGATTGGCAGATTACCATGAAAAAATAAATTTTATTTATTTATTTATTTTTTACTTTTTATTTTTCTGTAATTTAACCAAATATAATTATTATTATATTTTTTTTAAAAAAATATATTTTTATTAAAACATTATGTTTCACTTTTCTATATTTATTTCTGAAAATTTGAATTTCGGTATGATTCTATAAGCATATTTTGAGATTAAGTAAATTTATTTTTATAATTTTAGTTTTAAAATTTAGTATTTTAATGAAATAATTTAATTATAATCAAAGAGTGATGATGAGAGACTCATTTTAATCTTGTTGAAAAGGATTAACAAGAATATTAAGACATAGCTTGTTTCAAATTCCTTATTTCCTGATAAATTAAGTTTTCTAGAACTAAAGTTATTTCTTGATTTATTTATTAACACGCAAGAACTTATATGACTTAATAAATATATCTACAATAATTATTCAAAACATAAAATAAAGGATAAAATAAAAATTACCCATAATTAGAGAGAGCGAGTTCTCCAAACAATTCCAAATAAATTGGATGCCGGTTTAGTGTTGTCGATAGTAATTTGACATCCATGCCCAATATCAGTAAATAACATATGAGTCCTTATTTTGAGAATTTTATTTTAATTTTATCCTTTAATCTAAAATATGGTGCAATTAACACGACTTTCTGAGTTTGAATATTAACACTGGAAAAAGCAAACTATTCTCCTATTCCTATTCCTATTCCCTGAAATTAATTGTCAACGCATACAATATATTCCTCACACGTGTGCGTATGTATACATACAAATGTACAGCTCGTACTCCCTCTCAATTTTTTTTTTTTTTTTTTACATCTGAAAGGAATCGGAGTATTGAGTTTAATTAATAAATTAATTATTCAGAAATTGTATAAGATTAGTATTTGAAATTTATTCACTTCTCATAACAAATTATTGACAGGAATTGTTGAAGGTCTTGAATTTGATTTTTCACTTTTTAAAGTACTATTTTCATTTTATTTATAAATTGTTTATATTATGATTACAATTTAAAAATTATAATTTTGAGAATTAAGGTAAAAAATGCACTGAAAAACTTGGATCCTAGATTAATATATAAAATTAAGTCTTTTTATTGAGTGGAGTCTCACACCATGCCTTAGTTTGCTTCCCCCTAAAAAGTGCATGCAGAATATTACTGAGAATATTATGTATATTAAAAAAAAGATAAAATTAGGGATGGGGAATGACAATAACATAAAAAGGTAAATTTACGTAGAAAAAAGAGTTTATTTCACAAAAAAGAAGTGGAAAATCATTTTTATTGGACAAGAAGAGTCCTTAGTAGTTGTAGTTACATATGTATATGTAGGGCCGCAAACGAGCCGAGCCGAGCCGAGTATTGTGGTGTTCGAGCTCGGCTCGTTTAAAATTTCACGTGTTAAATTCCACGAGCCGAGCTCGTGTTAAATTTCACGAGTTCGAGCTCGGTTCTCGAGCTTGGCTGGTTTTGAAACTCGAGAGCTTGGCTTGTTTTAGGCTCGTGATTGACTGTTTTATGTTGCTATTCGAGCTCGATTTTGAGCTCGCAAATAAACTTGAATTCGAGCTCATATTGAGTTTGAGTTTTAGCTCACAAATAAGCTCGAATTCGTTTCCTGCTGTTATTCGAGCTCGTGTTCGAAGTAGCTAAGAGTTAGTCAAAAATCAAGAAAATTCATTTTTAATGCCATTTCAGTGAGAAAATGAAAATAGCAGTTTCAGTGAAAAAAGAAATGAAATAGCAAAAAATGAAGTGGGGAGGCGGGTGGCTTGGCTGAAGCATATTTTTTTGATTTGATACCAAAATTAATCGTTTTGATAGGCTCGCTAGCTTATTTAACGAGCAGCTCGCGAGCCTAACTGCTCGGCTCGAGCTCGGCTCGTTTATTAAACGACCCTAAATTTTCGGCTCAAGCTCGGCTCGTTTATTATCGATCCGAGCCTCGAGTCGAATTTTTATCGAGCGAACACCGAGCTGCTCGCGAATGGTTCGACTCGTTTGCAGCCGCATATGTATATTATACCATCATCATTGATCAATCAAAACTCAACTTTTTTTATTAATAAAACTAGAATTTGAATTTTAAAATTCATTTAAGAATATAATTATTTATCACGCTAGAAAGATATACATGGAGATTCATTCATAAAATCGTAACCATGTATTTTCTTTCCTTTTTATTTTATTTGAGCTATTATCAACCATTTTTTATTGGCTGTGGTTATTTATTTTGCACTTTTTTTTCCCTAACTTTTGACTTGTTTTCAATAATTATCAAATTAAATTTTTTAGTTAAAATATATATTTATATTTAGAATTTTTTTATTTGAAATATCTAATTTTATGGAGTATTTTAATTTGATTATATAATTTATTTAGTTTTGATAGTTCAAGAAATAAGAGCAATTATTGATGTTTTGTTTAACCATCTCGTATTTTCAATTTTGAGTAATGATTTTTCATCGCTTGAGTCTAATAATATCAACCATTACATTATTAATATTTGATTATTTTAACATGCATATGAAGATCAATATTCACGCTAATCACCTCTAAATATACGAAAATATAATTATGTATTTTAATTAGTTTATATATGATCGAAATTAAGATTATTTATTAAAAAAAATGAAAGAGATGTATAGAGAAACAAGTATCAATTAATAAGAAATCCACCGACTATAATTATCAATCATAAAGCAAAAATTGCTTTAACTATAGCTTGTCCCACTTGAACTCTCTTTTATAATAATACCAAATAAGACTTGTTATTCTTGTTGGGTGCCCTTTCACACACACACACATGCATCAAATGGGTTGCGTTTAAAAGTAGAGAAATGGGAGACCCATGTCATCCCCACTAATGCTTATTTATAAAAATTAATTAAAGGTCCCACAATTTAGGACACTTGTAGTGGGTGTGGGTGCAAATATGTTTACATGCCCTAAAAATTGACTTGGTAATTGGGGTAAGGAGCACAGCTCAGTTCAAAGATTGCCTGCTCTGCTGTGGCACAAAGTTAGAGCATCATGGACCCATTCTATTTATATTTATTAATAATTTATATACATGTCAATCTATTTTAATGCAGAGTTTTGAAGTTAAATGAGCTGTCGTTGAATTAACTTTTTGGTAAGTATAGATTTCGAATTTAATTTTTTCAAATTACATTTTTCGATCAATTTAATACATAATTTTTAAAGGACGGACTTTCCTTATTTTATATAATTCACAGTCCTTCTTTGGTTATTAGACCTCCCTATAAATCTAACCTAATAAATGGAGAGTTTTGAAATCTTATTTTTTTTTTTTTTCAAACTAAGATCATGCTTGTGACTGTGTACTGACATCTCTGCCACAAGGTGGTCTGAGCTAAGGCCATATGTATCCAATGAAAAATAATTAATCTTTACAAACATTATTGATTAAATTATTGGTCATATGATTATTGGCGAAAAGGGTAGACTACAACCTCAAATAGTTTTCATTTTTGAAAATTTGAGTTAGGTATTTGAAGTTGTTGAAAAATTTGAAATGCTATATTATGGAGAGAATAAGGTTTTATCTGAATATATCATATATGATTTGTCCCAATAAACGAATGAAAGATAAGGATGCAGCCTCTCCATGTAATGAAAACAACAAGGGTAGTCCTCCCTATGAACTCTACTAAGGACCCATCAAAGCATGCTAAAAACTTGGCAATAAATGTCACTTCGATAAATCAAAATTAGGACATACACTTCAAACAAAGGCGAAAAGACCAGTTGACTACACCCACTTAGATATTGCTATTTAAATTTAAAATCACAATTTCACATAATCTTTTGCATAAGTATAGTGTGGTTATTCAAAAATGTGGTTTTTCTAAGAGCATCTAGTCAATCTGTAAATTTTTAAAAGTGTGTCTATCTATTTGGTTTGAATTCGAAATCATGGTGGTGTATCCAAAATTGCTTGTGTAAAATATTTGGCTGCGGCCAAAGTTCAGAATTTTAGAGAGAAAAAGAAGTTGTTTTGCCTTGTTTGTGCTGGAACAAATGGAGAACAAAGGGTCCTAAACCTACGCAAATTATGCCTATAAATAGGAGAGCTGGAGGTTGCCATGGAGTAATTTTTAGAGACCAAGATGAGAGGATTCCACAAGATTATTAGCGAATATGTAACTATTTTTGGAGTGACCATAAGAATTTTCCTAACTTGAGGGAGAACCGAAAAAGAAATGTTAAAAGTATCAAAAGTGAGTTTTCGCATGCCTAGACGGTTGTTGGCATGCAGCATTGGTTATCGGCGTGTTAGTAAGGCTGCTCAATGTGCTATGTGGTGTGGGTTGGCATGCTGTCTCGATGTGGCAGCTTCGGTAAGCTCAACTCAGTCAGATCTAATTCGATTTGACTGGAATGGATTTGTATTAATTGATACGAGTATGAATAAGTCTAGATCAATGATGAAGTAATTCAGATTGCGGTTAAAATTTATATATAATATAATGTGGTTCTCTAGATGAAAATTTCATTTCAATTGAAATTAAAGTTAAGGGTTGTGGTGGTTTTGGAGACGATAATGAGAAGGGAGATATTAGTCAAAATTCCAAGGGAGAAAAATCTTCGTACCATTTGAGGTTTATGTTGACCAAATGGTTGGTGAATAATGGAAATGAAGACCATCTCCTTATTTTCCTGTTTTTTCTTCAAAGCGACAGCACATTTTTACATACTTTTGGTCCTAAAACACGATTAATGTCGCAACTACACAGAAATTATTACTTAATCTCATCTTTTATAAAATTAATTATTTGGCTCCTGTATTTTCAATAGTATATCCCTTAATAAAAATAGAGATTTTAGGGTAGATGAATGTTCACAAATAATAGAAAAAGTTGGAAAAAAAATATTTTTTTTTTATGACGGACGTGAGTTGTCTTTTAGTATATATGAGAATTGTGTTTATTTAGGACAAAATGGAAATGAAATTATAGGAAAAAATTAAAAATGATTATTATTCTTATTTAGGTTTCTAATTCAAAATGATACATAATTTGATCCATTGGTTATTTGAAATATTTGAACGAATGGAGTAAAGAATGTAAGAGCAAGAAACTAAAGGGATATGTGAGTTATAAAAGAACAATGAATTGGAAAAATACAAATTATAAGAGTATTACAGTCGAATAACCAATGATTTACTATAATTTAGGCACATTAATTGTGTTTCTTAAAAACCTCATAAAATAAGAATTAAAATCAAGAAAATTTTTCAAAAAATTTAAGTTGATGGACTCTAAGTTTTGAAGAGGGAAAAACCTTAGAACGTATGAAGTTGAAGTTTGAAGAATTGTCTTACGAATATATTTTCTGACAAAAATAAACAAGTCAAACCCAATTTTCAACTAATTTGAAAACTTATTATTTTATAAGTTTCAGGTTTTTGTCTTTTGTTTTAGTGAAAATTCACATGTTCTAAATTTTAAGGTAAAATTAAATTGGAATTTTCCTTCTTATTCTTGCATTAATTTTCTCTACTTTTACATTTTCTAGCTTTTATTCTACTGTCTTTGTCTATCTATTGCGAGTTTTTAGTTAAAAAATAATTACTTCTCAGATCTTTAAAATTCTTCAAACAGGAGTCTTCTAATTCTATATGGTTATCATCAGCAAGACTAAGAAATTGTATATCTTTAAGCCAGCTCTCTCTCACTGTCACTTTTATGGATGGTACAAGCTAGAAGTAATAAAATCCACTGTTAATATATAATTTTAAACCAAACATGTACACTAAAGTATATCTATCAATATTTGTACATTATTTTAAACCAAATCTCATTACTGTATAAATAAATATTAATCTATGGATTTTCAATAACTCTTCCACTCGTATTGGCAACTTACACCATCTAACGTGGCCACCTGCCAGGCTTGTTCCGGTTTTGGAATTGGCTATTCACGGTTTGTGATTTGGTTGAATACAGAACCGACCTTACTTGGAAAGTTTCAAGGCTGTTTTGTTAACTACCGATTCATAATTTAACAAACTAACAGTTCTAACTGGCTTAAACCGATTTACAATCCATTCTAAAAAATGTTTTTAATTATATATTAAAAGTCAGCGGTTCATGACCGTTACGGTTCACACTTCAACATATTTGATTGAACCATGAACTGGCCTCTCCTCCTAGCAAATCATTTATGGTTCAAACAGTTTCAATTCACTAATAGTTTTGTTCTGATTCTCAAGTTCAAACATTTTGGACCACTCCTAACCACTTCGATATTATTATAAATATTTAGTGTCTATTTAAAAGAGATAAAATAGGAGTTTATTTTGAATTTCGTATATTTTGAATATAAATCTTAAATAGAATTATTCTAAGTGAATTTCGTATATTTTAAATATAAATTTTGAATTATAGAATTTATTTTAAATATACATATTTTATATTTATGCTCGGAAGAAATGAAAAAAAAATTAAAGAAGAACATTGTTTTACATATAGTGGAATATCAGCTTTAGTTGTGTAATTTTGCGAATTTCATTTATAAATTCTTTTAAAATTTATAGAATTTCAACTAGCCAATAGCAATTCATTTCTAGAATTTAATTTATAAAATTGACAAAATTAAAAGTAAATTGTAAGAAATTATAACTAGTCTATATTTAAATATTTGCCAATCAAATCTATTGAAATATTAGAGTATTTTTAATTAATGGTCAAGAATAACATCAGATGAAACACGTGTATATATGTATTATAACTCCGTAATTAAGATTAAAAATTTGAATATGATTTGTTTTTTTTTATGAGTGTTACTAATGTTATTATATGTCTTGTTTGCACTATTCTATATATTTTCACAACGAAATTTATGTATAATTAATAGTATAACTTTTGTTTAATTAATAAATATTTTTTTAAGAAAATAATGAAAGAACTGAATATTTATTCATTTAGTCCAAAATCATTATTTTTAAGGTGAGAGAATTACTCTCAAATCTTTGTGTTATCTAGTCCCTTACGTATTTATGTCTAAAAATGAATTTAGAGGTTATCGACATTTCAGGTCATTAACTTATGAGTCCTTTCATTGAAGATTTCTATGTGTCAACTAAAAGATTGAAATACCCTTATTTTAAAATAAAAAATTACTCTATGATCTTTATAATTTTGTTATTATACTATTAGATTATCTAATCGACATCATCTCAGTTCTGCCACCAGCAGGGGCCAAAAAACACTAATGACTGCCAATTCCTTTTGGTTCTTAAAGGTTGAGCTAGAATGAATTAAAAATAGTTGGGACCTCTATTAAGTCACTGAAATGACTTCTAATCTACTGAGTGTTAACCCTAAAAGGAAAAGTTCATCGAGGAATATATTGGTGGTGCCCTCATATTCTCTAGCCGACCACCAAAAAACATTGTTGGATGTTGAAAGACGTTAGTGTCGATTCTGGTGTTATGTTGTTTGCCATCTCATCGACTACTTGATGATAGTTTCAGCTGGCACTGAAGGATTCGAAAGATTATGTCATGGTTGTTGATTGCTAATGCTGCGGACGCAAACATAGAGGACTTGAGTAATAAACCCAAGGCATCAATATCTCCCATTAAAATATGGTTTACAAACATAGAGGACTTGAGTACTCATAGCTTAACCGCACAAAATGTCTTTCAAAGACGTATAAATTGATTGTTGAAAAATGAAGGACCTAAAAGTTTAATTGACAAAACCATATGAGAGTAATTTTCTTTTTTTTAGGTTCAAAAGAATAATGATTTGAGTTCTTCATATCAATTAAATATTAAAAGGTAAACTTATACCATAGAAATTATTTATATATTTACTGATGAATAAATTTAAAAAAAAAAAAAAAAGAAAATGGATTCCGTAATATGTGTAGAAACATCAAATGGATTGTTATGATAAAATTCAAAGAATCAAACAAGGTAGGACTAAGGTTGTTTTGTTATAGTGACAAAAGCACAGGATCTTAAATGGTCACTTGCTTATTGGTATTAATAATTGAATGCTAAATCTATGAATAGAGATGCTTTATTCGTATAAGTTCCTCAACTAGAGGGATACTTTTCTTTTTATTTCAAATTCCAACCAAATTAATGGATTAAAAATAAAAAATATATATATATTCTTTGATGATATATTTTTTTGCATATTCTTTGTTCAATTTGTCGCTCAATTGGGATGCCTAACTACTCTTAGGATAAGAAGTCTTTAGGGAAGTTTCAGATTCTGTCTTGTTTCAGTTTTCACATACTGTAGTCTATATAATTATAAAAGATACTCTCATAATAAGATAACAACATAAAAAAGTATGATAAGATGATAGAATAAAAGATGGAAATTCGGTGGATAGAAAATTTGGTATACTAAACTTTAATTTATTGGGCTTCATCAGTATTTCCAAAGCCCATATCGAAATCACCATAATCCAACCACTTTCATATGTCTGGTTATCTAACTTTTTGGGCTTCATAAGTCCACCCTAAATCATAGAACACCCATATACTCACTCATACTTATCATTTCAGCCATTTAGAACTTGGCACAAATCATCTCTCTTAACGAATTATTTGATTAATTTCCATGATTCATGCATTGAATATTTATTATCCTTTAAAAATTGGTCTATCATCAAAACTAATTTTTAGTTTCGTTGAATTCTAGGTTTAATACTAGGCTGCGGTAATAATAAACAAAAAAAACCTTCTTTTTCTTTTTCTTTTTTTTGTTTTCTTTTACTGCTGGTTTATAATTGGTGTAAGTGCAGTTTCAAGACAAATTTACAGCTTGTTTTCAAGCTATTTTAGCTGCTTATTTTGTTTTTATTACTTGTTTTTTCCCTTTTACGTCGACTTACATTGAGTGTTTCTGACGTTCAAAAAAATTGCGTAAATCTGGAAAACTAAATAGATTTTGTTTCCAACCAGTAACTTGATAATCAATCCCAAAAGAATATGTTCAAAATTGACCTTCATAAGTCCACTCTAAATCATAGGAACACTCTGAATACTTGCTAATTGTTATGCTTTCAACCATATAGAACTTATGTAAAGTGATGAAATATTCTTAAAAATTTGAAGAAATGATGTTTAACTTAATAGATACAAAATACATAGACTAAATATTAATATTATGCAAAAGTTAGGGACCAAATAATGGTTTCGTAGATTGCTGAACAAAAATAGTGGAAAGAATAAAGCTTAAACTTGAAACTCCAATTGCATTCATTGTACGAAAACTTTCAACATATGAAACTGTTGAGAAACAAGAACATCAAGACGCTGAGCAGGATCTAACTGCTTTATATGTTTTTTTTTTTTAAGATAACCTTTAGGAGGTTTATGTCGACAAGAATGGATATATTACCTTCTATCTGCGCCAAATAATCCGCCACCCAATCATCTAAGAAGGATTTTGAGCAGTTAACAACCCAAGAAGAGGAGCCCCATTTACTACGCCAAACCACTGCATTTTCACAATACAAGACTCTAGCTCATGTGATAAACTTTATGTTGCAACAAGAATCCACATATTTTCCATTAACGCCATTTAACCAAGGATCAAATATGTTTGACCTTGACGTCCATTAATGAACCTCTTAGTTTCTACAAATTTGATCAAACCATTTTAGTAAAAAACTAATCTCATATATACTAACATTCTTGAAATTGAGTTTGACAATTTGAACCATAGTTTATTATTGTTCCGGTTGTAAATGCACTTACCAACTGAAACCCAGAATATTAAATTTAGTTTCATAATCTGTTTTGATTTGGTTGTTGTCTTTTGGGTTCTGTTTGTGCCAACTGAAACTGTGAGGATATCCCTTTAAAAATTCCCAGCTAACTTCATGTCTCTGCTTCTGTTTCGTTGAACTCTCTGGCTGATGTGCCTCTTTCTCTGTTGTGGTTTTATTTTGTTTAAGTTAAAGAATAGAGAGCTGCTTCAATCGCTCCTGGCAGGTACTTATATCTGTGACACAGATGTTGGGGTCTAGGGATGGTATATATATATATA
>CANUEY010323079.1:0-13815 GCA_948099555.1 Croton setiger | reverse complement strand
GGATCCAAAACTGATCCTTCTCTATTCATTCTGAACTCATGGGGTACTATTCTCTATGTGCTTGTTTATGTTGACGACATCATCATTACTGGTAATCGTCCCAAAGCAATTACTGATATTATTGGCCGTCTCAGCTCCTTATTTGCAGTCAAGGATCTTGGTCCTCTACATTATTTCTTGGGCATTGAAGTTGTTTCTCATGACTCAAACTTCCTTCTTTCTCAGAAAAAGTATGTTATGGATATTATTCACCAGGCTGGTATGGTGGATTGTAAGCCTGTTGCCTCTCCTATGAGTCCTTCCCATGAGTTATTACCTGATGATAGTCCTCTTCTTGCGGACCCCTCTAGATATCGCCAAACTGTTGGGGCTCTTCAGTACGCAACCTTGTCTCGACCTGACATTGCATTTGCAGTGAACAAAATGTGTCAATTTATGCATGCCCCTACTGAACATCATTGGACAGCTGTGAAATGTATTTTATGCTATCTTCAGGGCACAATACAACTTGGTTTACTTTTTCGTCATGACACAGGCTCACGGTTACACGCCTTCTCTGATTCTCACTGGCCTCAAATGATTCAAGCCTACTCGGATTCTGATTGGGCTGGTTGCCTTGTTGACCGTCGCTCCACAGGGGGATTTGCTATTTACTTAGGCTCTAATCTTGTCTCTTGGGCTGCTTGAAAACAAAGAACTATCTCTCGGTCGTCCACGGAATTTGAATACAAGGCTATTGCTGATACAGTTGCTGAACTAATCTGGCTTAAATCGCTTCTTCACGAACTTGGGGTGATTCATCACCCTCCAACACTTTGGTGTGATAACCTTGGTGCAACCTACTTATCTGCTAATCCGGTTTTTCATGCTCGTACAAAGCACGTAGAGGTTGACTATCATTTTTTCCGTGAACAAGTTGTTAAAGGGAAACTAAATGTTAAGTTTATATCTACCAATGATCAAATCGCTGACGTGTTCACTAAGCCTCTACCTTCTCGGCGGTTTTTGGAGCTACGGTCCAAGTTGCAGGTCGTTCCTCGCCCTCAACTTGCGGAGGAATGTTAGAACATATACAGCTGTGATTATATTTCCTTATTACGCTGTGATTCTATTTACTTATTAGGCTGTGATTATATTTCCATTTTAGGCTATGATTCTATTTCCTTATTTATTTGTATCATGTCCTATATATATAGGATTGTAAACCTTTCATCTAATATATACATAGAAATACAATTATATGTTTTGACTGGGAGGATGAATAATTTACTCAATATCAAATAATGCATGCAATAATGAACTTATTTTTATTAACATGAAAACAGCCCAAATGGCTTGTAGAAGATAAATATGGATGTCAGAACTTTAGTGAATGACTGCTCCGTTAGCCTGACAACTTATTTGAAAATTTAAAATAAAAGGTTCCAGAAACAACAAGAACAAGAAAAAATAAAAGTACAATACGGTCACGTTTACATCTGTTATTCCTAAACTTTCTAACAATAATAAAAAGGTTTGATAAGATTATTCATCAGCTTCATGTAAAACTAGGACTTGAAAGTAGCATTCAACTGAATAAGGAAACTAAAAAATCAGTCTGGGGGAAACATCTAAAGCAGTCATTTTCCAGACAGGCATGTACAATTCCACAAGAAGTGTTTTGTATGGATTCTTATAGTACTGTTCAGGGACTTGATAAGCTAATTCTTATAGATGTGTATTTGCGATCTGCGATGGAAACTTTGTTACCAGCAGTTTCCATTGCCAACATCTCTCGGACTTCCAATGGATTCGCAGATTTCCTAGCTAAAAGAGGAGCTACTAACCAGGAACCTTTCCTTGCCTGGATCTAGTTCTTTTACCTCAAAAGAACTTCTCGATTTTTTGCTTGATCTATTGTGTTATGTTACTATTTTTTCGCTTTTAATTTCATGTATTCTGAGATTCTCCAGGTTTTTTTCACTTGGCTCTCATGGTTTAGGGGGGTGAGGGCTTTCTTTCTTCCTTTTATTTTTTCCAAGGATTTTCTTATTTAATGGGTTTAGATTAAACCATGTCAGTTAAGTTTTTCCTGGATTTTAAATTTAATAAAAATTATTTGGCTGTTCAAAAAAAAAGAAAGTAGGATGAACTCTGTCTCAGCAAGCCACAGAAGGATATACAGTGTAGAGCTCACTGCCAGACCCACAGTTACATGCATAGCTCAAAGGCAAGTTAGCATTAAACCAACCCTTGAGATTCAAGACTCAAAAAAGTACAATTAGCTAACATGAGCTTCAATCATATGCACTTTGGTAGTTGAACACAGCAATGAGCAATCAACTAGCTAGAGTGTTCTCTGTCTTCTCCTGATCGTAACACTAACAGGAAAAAGAAAATTAGGACCTAAAACAAATCAAAGCAAAACCGAAGTCTCAAAGGAACTGATTGGAACCAGAATTAAATGGATTTGAATCAAAGAACCAGTTTATGGATATTCTTTTAAATTATTTTTCAGATTTTTTTTTTTTTTTTTTTTTGGGTCTAAACAACAATGACAACAATCATATTGTATCATCCAACAATGAAGGCTACACAGCTATTCTAGTTATCATGAATATTCTAATAGGACTAAAAATCTAATTATTACCAGTATTAATCATATTGATCACTACAACTACAATTAATAATGCTCTGAATTATAACTGTACATAATCTAATGAGTACTAAAATTATTTATCTATTTTATATTGCAAAGGATAGCAGCTAGAGAATCCATACAGTCAACCCCAACTTGTTTGGGACTAAAAACTTCTTGTTGTTGTTGTATTATTTCAATAATTGATCATGCTAATTAATAGTATTGCATTCAATTACATCCAGTATTCTGCCTGCTATAATAATAGAATTGTTATTGCCTTTGTTAACTACTAGTATATTCCCATTGAGCCAAAAAGTTATCCCCGGATGGGTCTGACTTTCATATCAGCAGTTTTTCAATCACCCTCAGTAGAAGTCTTAATAATATAGTTATTAAGAGGAATAATAGTAAATACTCTTAATTGTTGAAAAGACATAGTTTTGTTATCCAAAATTTGAGCTAACCAAATTCTCATAGATAGAAGTACATGTAATGATGAATGTTTTTCTTGAATAATATTTTATTGTAGCTTGTTTTGATATTATAAATTATTTAAATGATTATATAACTAATACGATACATTGCGGTTAACTTTTTAAAATATGAAGTTATTCTCGGCCCAAGACCAAGGGCACGTCCAAAGTCTAAAGAACGATACTGGATCCAAACTTCAAATTTTAGGAGCTATAACTGCACCAGGCTTTTGGTTTCAGTTCCTAAAGTCAAACAACTGAAATTTTTAGTCCAAGCCCAGTTCTAATCAAGAAACACAACAGAAGCAGATATTCACACCTCTTAATGAGAAGAGAAGATGAACAACAGTTGGGACCCTGCCAAGGCCCTAATTCAGAACCGTAAACCATGTGAACCAGTTATTGTTCTAAGAATTCAGAGGACAGCTTGAATCTGGGTAGGAACCTCCTGGGATCTGGTTATGAGCTAGTTTGGAACAGGAAAAAGAAACATGAAAAATTTCCCAAAAAAAAAAAAAAAAAAAAAAAAAAAACCAGCTGGAAAGTGGAAATCAGCTAGAGACAGGTGATTTATTGGACATCTGGTGGTTTTGAGTCTCCCTTCTGTGTTCGACAACCAACTTAGGGAAAAGCTCATGTTCATGCAAGAACTTGACCAATATTAATTAGAACAGAACCAGAATTGGAACTGGCCAATTTGGTTTTGATGCTGAACTAGTGTACACCCCTTAGATCATTAGGCTAAATGGATCTTCACTCCCAAGTCCAAAGTCTTAACTTCTATGGTGAGAGAAACCAAGAAAAATCCAAGTCACTATAGACAAGCAATATAATATCCAAATACTAATCAAGTCATCCTAGTGTTTCAAAGATTCTAAGCACATTGATTGAACCTAACCTGGATATGATCCTTTGCTGTAGTGAGCATGAGTTCTTCAACATCTTTTCCACCCTGGTCATGACCATTAGGCTGTAAAAGAAGAATCAATAAGCATCAAAAGCTGCAATGATATTGGTTCAAAAAAAAAAAAAATCTGCAATGATATAAAACAGGAAGGGCTCTATCTTTTTCTCAAAATCTAGCTAAGCAGATATTGATAACTTAACGTATTACAATGACACCTACAAAACCAAAGTTTACGACTAATGAGTAATGACTGGACTAATATACAGAAAAAGCAAGGAGCTCTTAAATATTCAATATCAATATCAAACATTTCTAGAATATAAGAAATTAAACTGCTCATATAAAGCAAGACAGGGTATATGTGTTGGCACTTGGCACTGATTTGATTGCATGACATTTCAACAAAATCTTCAAAACAATAAACGTAGAAAAATAAATGTACAGAGATGAGATTTGAGTAATACTGAAGAAGAAATTAGCAACAAAATGAGAGTTCTTAATTAAATTATACCTATGTGTTCCTTAGAAATGCCAGCAGTAACATAAGCTTGATAAAGTTCTTGCCAATTATGAAAACTATTATTACCTCCAACATCAGACCAGTCACAAATCCTTGCTGAAGAGGATGACCAAATGGAGATCCACCAAGCATTGCATCTCGTATTCGATCATTAAAGCTGAAATTAGATTCCCAAATACTTCATTCAAACAAATAGCTTCAGAAAAATTAATCAATCCACAATGTGAGAAAATGATTCTCTGTTCAAATAGGCATGAATGACTGAAGTGTGCTGTTTTAACTTCAAAACAACACATATTCTCTACTTTTTCGAACTGATGGAAATCTCAAACCTATACAAACAAAACAAGTTCCTACAAATGTTGATACAATTTCAAATTTTCAGCCTTGCAAAAATGATGAACATATGAATAATATTGTTCAACCTTTCATTTCCTTCAATTTTCAAAATATCAGCCTTCTAACGATGATGAACATATGAATAATATCATTCAATCTTTCATTTCCTTCAATTTTCAAATTTTCAGTTTTGCAACATTGATAAACATATGAATAATATTGTTCAATCTTTCATTTCCTTTCAAACTTTGCCTTTTGATATGTGAAGCGAAAAATAATGCATCAGAAAATAAAATAAAATTATTACCTTCCAATTCCAGTACCATGAAGATTGAATTGTGAAGCGTTTATTCCGCGCCCATTTTTAGCAACTTCACCAAAGTCCCAGCCTTCACCATAACTGTAAAGAACAACATCAGATATGGATATATCCATCAGTAGCAATAAGCAAGTTCCTTCTACCTACCAACCATCCTACTTGCAAATAAAAATTGTTATAAGTTACATTATAATGAGGGAATTCAGAATTTTTCATGACTCTAGCTTACATATAGACACTCGATCCATCAACTCCATTCCTTTCTTTTGTTAGTCTCTGGATTGTACTTTTTGCTTTTACCTACATTAAAAAAATATATCATGAGTTGCATGGCTCTTTAGCAGTCTTAACGTAGCACCATTCTTAAATACTAGCAAGCACCAAATGAAATTTATGGTAAGTTTCAGCTAATGACAGCATTTGGCAGGTCAAAAAAAGCTGTGTACATTGAAAGACATTTATATCATTACTTTTACTGCAGGAGAAAGTACATGCTCTAGTAAAATCATTTCTTCCACGCATGATGGGAGCAACTATGATATTGATAAGCATCGTATTTCAGTTAATTAAATACTTATTATAAAAAATAAAAATTGCACAGAAAACCCAGAATACAGAATTTTAGAAGAACTTCTGTACCATTGTACTTTTCATTATATGACCCATAAGATCAAACCGGAACCCATCAACCTGCAAAGAGAAAAAACAAAAGGGTAAAATTCATAAAAGAACCTAAGGAAATCCGATGGAAAAACAAATGCCATGCACACTCACAAAGCCTGAAATTGTAGCTTTAAAATAGAGATAATAGTGTTGTAAGTTAGAAAAACTACTCAAATTAGTTGAATAGAGATTAAAATGCAACTTGGTTACAACCAAGTTGATCACAAATAATGAGCCAAGCCAAGTTCAAATACTATAAATTTTGACCCAAGTAGCTTGCAAGTGTAATCAAGCATTTAAATTATCTATGACTTAAAAACATTCAATGTCATATTACTTTTAGTAATTAAATAATAATTTATTAGCTCAAGCCCATTCAAGCTTTATATTAACTTAAAGAAAAAAGTACTTTCCTAAAATGAAGGAACCAACCCTCAAGCTCAAGTATTTTGCATAGTTTTATGGAAAAAATGAGTTTGAAAATCAAAGATGGAACCTGAATCGAGTTCCAAACCTTGAGTATACATTGAGTTGAGCTCAAGCTCAGCACCATATTTGCTTTACTCATAGTAGTTATACTCAAAAGTGATGTTTATAACTGGAAGGGAGTCAGGATTCCTTATTCCCTAGTGCTCTAGTACATAAGAAGAATGGAACAGGAATAGAAACAGAATGGAGATTCCTATGAAAAGAGGTAAGAATCTTAATTTATAGACCCTAAATTGTAATTCGAGGACTAAATAACAGTTTAACATTTTTTAGGACTATATGGTAATTTTTTGGCAAATAAAAGGTATTTTTTATTCTTTTTCATACCTAAATCTATTTTCAATCATTTTATCTACCAAAGACAAGGATAGATTCTCATATTCCATTTCATTCCCTATACTATTCCATTCAACATACCAAATGCCACCTTAGGGTAATATGTTGATTAATTAAGCCATCAATGTTTAATGTATAAAAATAAGTAGCAGGTACAAACCTTGTAGTTAATAACCCAGTTTAACAGATCATCAATGATTAAGCGCTCAACCATATAATGCTCACTAGCTGTGTTATTCACGCATGTGCTATTTTCAATAAAGCCATCATTGTTCCTTCTCAAATAATATCCTGGAACAATCTAAAGAGAACTTCAAGTCACAAAATATGTGGTAGACATATCTTCTATGTAACTAAATATATCAAACATGAACTTGTAATGAAATTCCAAATCATAAACATAAGTAACATCGGACAATCATGACTGGACATTGGAAATCAATAACAAATCATAACCTTATCAAGGACAGAATTCTCATCAAAAGGTCCATTTCCATGCAAATGATTGTAGACAACATCCAACACAACACGGAGACCAATACGGTTAAGTGCCTGCAATCAGCAAGAATCAATTCTAAGAAGAAAATAATCAAATATTACATGAGCTGGTTGTCTATAGCTCCAAAACCAATAATATAATTGTGGTTTATATCCAATGTCATGTTCACAAAGTGTAACTTATTAGAGAGCAGAAAACAAGTAAACGCTCAAACCTGAACCATCTTCCGGAACTCAATCGTACGGCAGGCACCATCTGGATTGCTTGCATAACTTCCTTTAGGAACTCCCCAGAGAACAGGATTGTACCTCCACAAAGCAAAGAGATATTAAAATGATATTATTTTGAATATATAATAAACCCGATAATAACATTGGTCCTTATCAGCATTTAGGAGCATACCCCCAATTATACCCATCTTCATTTTGGATGGCTGTGACCTGAGCCTGTTGCTCAGATGAATCTGGAGGCAAATGTTCTAGCATCTTGTTATCTGCCAAAGTCTCAATGTCATACTCGAGAATGATGGAACAATAACACAACATAAAAAAGAAATCAACCCTAGCATTTCCTGTTTTAGAATAGATAAAAGCATATAATTTATCATCATCATTCCTCATACAGATGTCTCTCTCTCTGCATGTGTGCGTGTAAATATGTGTGCATATAGATAAAATTGTTCTTTTATTCCCCTCAAGTAACATTCTAATGAGCAAAATTAATATTTAGAATCTCTTTCAAGATATGAATTCATTGTATATCAATACTCCTAGTAGTTACACATGGAAAACTTGAATCGTGAACCATCAGTTCAAACTGCAGTTCCAGTTTTGGTTCGAGGATGGTTTGAAAACCGACAGTTTCAGGCCGATTCAAACCAATGATTCCGGCCGTCTCATGACTCATAGGGCTTCACAGTTCGAAAATCCTCTAAACTTGAACCGGCCCGAGCTCCTAGTTCAGCATGGTTTCGGTTTGGTGTCAGTTTGGGTCTGGTTGGGGCAGTTCATGAACCGCGGCTCAACCAACCCGTAGCCACTTCTATCAGCAGTGTTTCAAACTAACTTACTTGGCCAAAATCCAATTGGAATGCAGTATGAACTAGCATTGGAAAAATAATAACCATCATACTATTCACAACAACAACACAGAAAATGCCAAACCAGAATTGCAACCATCAATTAACTTTGTTAAATCGAAGCAAACACAAGCATAACTAATTCAACTCAAAATAATGGAGCTTACAATCACCAAAGTTTGAAGAAAGAAGTGTTCTTACCCACACACTTCCAATTCTCCTTAACATCATCAACCTCAGCAAATTGAAAGGATGGCAGCAGATGGACATGAGTAATGCCAGCATTTGATAATTTCTTTAGATGAAGTACACCTGCTGAATCCTTCAAGAAAAATGTTCTTGCCAGAGTTAAACGATACATTGTCATATTAATTAATCCCGATCTTTAAAAAAAAAAAAAAAAACTTTATTCTCACTTATTTATGTCATATAGTTATGTACTTGCACTAATTAGAATAGAAAGAGACTTGATTTGCAAGCCAATAACATGATTTGTAGTAATCTACAATGTAAAACACAATCTATTACAACTGGAATGTAATAGTCAAGGCTGAAACTGCAGCAATCCTTTTATTGAACCAGAAAGAAAAAAATGATGTGAAATTAAGAAAATACAAGTGATGTTGTTAACTTATCAGCATAATACCATAAATTTAATACTATAATTCTATCATATTCATATTTTATGAATCTACTTTCTAAAACAGCACATACCAAAAAAGATCACATGCTAACATCATCAAAACCAGTGTATACATGCATGAACACTTCGCAATAGCATTGAGTTTGAGTGTTTTGCTTTCACAATAAAATCGAGTAAATTCATATGTATGAATTTTGAGAATGAGCCAATATAGTCCAAACTAAAGGAGAGAAGAGTGGATAAAAAGAAGGGGAGAATAAATTGGAAGAGCAATAGATTCAACACTAAATATTAGGACAACAGAACTACCACCAGAGTGAAGGCCAGATAACCGCCACGGGAGTCAGGATACACAGTTTCATCATTGGCACTGAAATGGTGGCATAAAATATGAGAATCACAAGTTATTAGGCAGCAGCAATAGCAAATATATATATACACATATTAAGGGAAGAGTGTACGTACCTAAAATCCCTTATGTGCAACTCATAAATACTAATGTTGGAGAAAGAAAGTAAATCGGATTTTTCACTGGATAATTCATCCCATGCTTCTGGTTTTGTAGTATCACAATCAAGATTCACCAAGAATGTCCTCTTGCCATCTGATGAGAGTCTGTTCCAGAAAAGAAACATAATGAAATCAAAGGATTCAGAAGACAAACTTCAAATGAAGCGATACATGGACCATAACACTTTTGTAATCATATTCCATTTCTCAGTAATGCTTTCCAATGTCTCAGTATATGAAACCAACTTAACTATTTTTCAGACAATTGTTCGCAAACTGAGACAACCAGCATACCCTCTAGCATAAGGATCATTTGCACAGCATTTTTCAACGCGTAATGTGCTAGGATGGTAGACAGATACTTCATATACGTAATAACAACCTTCCCAATCTTTTGGTCCAGTAGCGCTCCAAACTCCGTTAACCTCCTTGAGCTGAACGGTTTCCACAGGTTCCTGGTTGACTGAATCCTTATAAATACTGGCATAAACTGCCTGTTTTCACACACAAAGAAAAAGTCATGTTTTATTATACAATGGAAGACATATAGTTAAAGTTCATAAACAAGTACATTCCATAATAAAATTTGAAATACTTGTGCAGTGGGAGCCCACAGATGGAGTGATACAGTATCTTCAGTATAATGTGCGCCAAGGGGACCGTCATATGAGAATAATTCATCCAAAATACCAGGTAACTGCAGACCGGTAGCATTAGTACATTTTCCCACATCTGTTTTTAAAAAGAAAAGAGAGAATCATTGATGTGAAGAATTTTATTTATGTATCCAGATTCCACAAAATAGATCTAAGTGAATTTAACAAACAAATCAACTTTAAAGTGAAAATAAAATTGGTCAAATGCCATATTTGTCAAGGATCTTGGTTGCATTTATATGTAAATATTTTGTTTTGGTATTGTACAACAAACTGCAACAGTAATGAAAATTTTAAATTTCAATGATAACCCAAATCAGGTCCAGAACATCTGGGGGTCTGAGTGGGAGAATCTCCAAAATATTTTTGCACCGCCTCTCAATTTTCAATTGCGTTAACTGTCTTTGAGACAAAAAATTGCACCAATGTTGTTAAAAGTTCAAACCATTGCAACAGTAACCAGACCAGTAATTTATATAGACAAGGGTGCATTTGCATGTGTTAGTTAAAACAAGCTAGCTTTATTTATTACCAAAAAAAAAAACTCACAATCATATGCTGCAACTGCTAATTGGCACTTGAGAAGAGGTTTGGCATCAAGAGCAGATGGAACTTTAAAAGCTTTATAATCCCGAATATGAGGAAATTTTGTGAGTACCTGACAATTGTTATGTCCGCAGAAATGGCTCACTCAGAAGTCAAACATTACTGAGAAATCATGAAAATAATGCTGAAAACTATTCAGAAAAACAACTCTAAAGTAAGGATAATGCATCTCAAAGCTAAAATCGGTGTTCAAAACACTTAATTCTCTTACATTTTCTGGAAGTCCGCCATCATCTTTCTCAAGCTTAAATTTCACGAAATGGCCTGTTAGCATGGAATCTCATTATTTACTAGCGAAATATCACCCGCAATTATAAATGAAAAATCAACAGATTGATATATATTTGGGATAATTAGGGGTAGTTGGTTCAATTGAAACAAATTTACTGATATCTTGAAAAGAGGAAATTTTAACAAAATTAAATAGTTTATATAAAACTGAAATGAACAGAATCAAATTTTTTATTTTTACTTGAATTTTTGGTTGAACCAATTCTATTTAAAAGGTCTTCAATTTTTTGGTTTTTTATTATATCAAGACTAATATCTAACCAAATTTCTAAAAGATTGAACCAAACCAGGATGGTCATTTCAACTTCATTCAGCCAGTTTTACTGACTTTTACTCAATCCTACCTATTGAAAAATTTTCCAATTTGTAGCCAAGCCTGTTTAGTGTTTAGCATTTTCAATGGCAAAACCATCTCAAATCAAATTAAGATTCTTTTCTTACTAAGCTAATGATCTCAAATCAGGTTATTACTACTCTAATACTACCAAAACGACTAATAATAAGATTACTAACAATTTAGAAGAAGAAAGAAAGAGAAATTGTCAAAAATGTTTGTACATTTTTGAAGTATTTACTTATATATTGAATTGATAATAATTCAGAAATGTTTGTACATTTAATTAATATTTTTATATGTCAACTTTTAATAGTGTTGGCCGCAAATTGAGGCTGGACATGTTCTCATCTTTTCAAGCAAAACCCTACAAAAAATTCAACTTTTCTTTGCTTTGTCCTTAATAAACCATCGTAATATCTTTTTTGGGATAATTTGATGGATTATCAATAATTTGATTTAAAATTAAAGAACAATCCTAGTGACATTACTTCTTAGAAAAATAATGTCGGAAACAACTTTATTCCCATAAAAGCCATGGTGTAGAAGTCATATCTATTGCTTTAAAAAATTACTCAAAACTTTTGATTTGAGAACTACTAATAACATGCAGCAAAAGAACAATAACATGCAGCAAAGAACGCCAAATAAAACATCAAGTATTTATTATAACATGATATTAAATGCGAAATGATTTTTTGCAGCAGGATACCTATATGTATATCTATATGAATATATAAAAAATTAAAGGATTGAAGGATCATAAGTTATAATATAAAGCTTTTAAATGCTTCTGTGGAATTTTAAAAATAATTTGTAATTGTTTAATTTGCTTAATCTTAAATCATTATTATGATTAAATTGAATAATGATTATTCCTAATTAAATTTAAAAAAAAACAAAAAGGTTCATCTTGCTTATCAAATGTTAATTATACTACTATGTTCATTGACTAGAGGAAAAAAATATTTGAGCTTTAAATTATTTTTAATCAATATCAACACAATCTATTTACTTATCTATATTTTTTAATCTTTTCTAATTTTAAAATTTAAATCAATGAAAGAAGTCTCCATGATAGATTACTATTTAAGATTTTCGAGCAATGACGGATGATCTAGTGATGAATGAAGAAGAAAAGATGAAAGGAAAGCAAAATCCAAACCTTGAATCCCATCATCATTAACAAATAATGAAGCAGTCTGACTTGCATATATAAAGCAAGAACCATCATCTCCAATATCCACATTCCAAGCAATTATAGATTCCGTTACCCAGAAAGCCTTGGAATACAACAAGCTATCCTGCAACTGCACATTTTTCTTCCATCAATCAACGATTTTGAAAGGAAATCAAACACATTGATTCATAAAATTCGGTAATTTTAAATAAATTAAATAGTTAATTGATTAACCTGGGAAGAGGACATAGAGACCTCTGAAGGAGACATGGAGGAGCAGAGAATTAGGTTTTTGTGATTGTGAGCGGATTTAAATCGGTAAGAAGGAAGAAGAGAGTGGGAGTAATGGTGGGTTCGTGGGGAATTAAAACGGCGTCGTAGGAAAGAAGGTGAAAGAGAAGCGCAAATTGGAAGAGGTGATTTGATAAGCGCCAGAGACATTGTTAGCTCTGTTTGGTTGTGTTAAGAAGAAAATCCGGTATTTGTTGCATTTATACGTTTTCGGTTGGGAACAGTTAATTGTAATTTTATTTATTAAACTAATGTGATTTATTCTTAAATCTGAATCCTCAAGTATGTTCTTAGCCTATAAAACTCAAGAAACTTGTGGGCATGACTCGGGAATTTCAGAAGCTTGAATCTTGAACAGTATCATATGGTTGGAAAGATGGAAATGGGATCTTTTTGGTTTTATGATATTGAGGGATTGGTGTATGTTTGCTGCATTACATGATACAAGAAGAGAATGAGAACATCCTAATAATTTGGCTATTTGTGTCCTCTGCTGTTTGTTCTTACAGGATTAGAGGTTAGCCTTTTTGCATATAGAAATTGAAAATGATTCCAAACAGCAAGGGAGAGAGCTGAAGCTGAGATAGTAGCAGAGTGGAAGAAAGGAGCTCAAGAACTTGGATGGGAAGAACAGATTTTCTTCTGAAATTGCACTACTTAGATTCTAATGCTACTCGTTTTTTATGGGAGAATTGCAGTTAACGATTACCCCTTGTAATGCATAAGAATTTCCAATAATTTAATTTATGATTTCTGCATTTTCTATTGCAAAATCTTCAAGAATCAATACCCATATCACCATAGTAAGCTAATTAATTTGATGGAATTCATTTAACAATGCTGATTACAATTTCATTTGCCAAAAAATTGACCTCCTCTCTACACAATACAAAAACTCCTCTCTATCTATAATCCGGATTTTCCCCCTCCCTCTCTTTAAGGTCTGAATTTCTTTTTCTTCAGTTTTACACCGGGCTATTTAAGATTCAATTCAGATTCAGCCGAATAATTAACACTCAAGTATACTATATTCTAACTTTTTTTTTTTTAATTAATCTCTT
>CANUEY010323072.1:0-69073 GCA_948099555.1 Croton setiger | reverse complement strand
AGAAATTAAAGCAAAACCAAACTTTAAAAATTAAAAATTCATTAAAAAGGGAATTTTAATAAAATTGAAATTATTTTCTCATTTTATATTTTTCTTCTTAAAAATCAAAAATTAAAAACAAAGACTTAAACAAATATTTTTTTTGAGAAAAGGGAATTTTCTTGATTAAAATAATTTGAGGAAAAGAACATTTAAAAATATTCTGGAATTTTGAGCGAACGAGAGCTGTTTACGGAACTCTGGAGATCTCATCGAGCTGTTGGAATTTTTGTCATCATTGGTACTTTTTGGGGCAAAAATTAAGCGTCAACACTTGTATATATTAATGGTATTACCTACTCGGCCCAGTGCTATGGTCTCTGTTCCCAGAAACATGAAGCCATTACAATGCTCCATACTAGCAATTACACCATTTCCTTTGAAATGTTTTCTTATAGAAGCTGTTAATGCTTTGTAATAAGCTTTAGCAAGCTCTACTACCTCCATATTCCTCTGCTACCATTTCTAACAGCTGCACCAAACCTTTCGAATTGAATCCTCAAAAAAACTAATCCTAACTTTTTTTATTTTTTATATTAAAAAGTAAACATATATATATCCCAGCAGCTAATAAAATTTTCTGATTCAATCAGAATTTCAATCTTAAACTCTGTTATTATACTATTTGTTTTAGGGATCTCTATTATTATATTTAGTGCAACTTATGCTTAGCGACTTTATTTGATTAAGATAACTTTTCTTAGCTGTAAACTTAAATTAAATACTCTTAGTTAATTAATTTAAAAATCAAATATGGGGCAATGTTGATAGAGTTGTCGAGAACTTACTTGAATTACATCAACCTTTACGCCATCAATGCCAACTGAATGAAGATGAGAGTGCAACCCCTCGAACAATTCGTGGGCCAGTTCTGGTGGGACCAATCCTACTCCATTGTTGACGATCTTATCCACCGCTAGATCTTCCATTGTCTTTTTCAAGCCTTTACACAATCTTGGGGTAATTACCCTACACGCAGGCATTCCTGGGACATTTGGCCTAATTCCACCCCAATACCCACAAAGTGCATGCCACACATAAACCTGGTCTATGTTCTTAAACTCTTCTTTAAGATCTTTGATAAAGCCACCCATCCCCTTATTATAAGGTGCCCTACGACTCTCATAGTTTCTAAATTTGTAATTTTCTTCAAATTTTGTTATTCTGCATGGCATTTGTTCCCCAGCTGAACCTTCTTGGTCGGTAATAGGTTCATCGTCGTGACAAATGGATTGCCACCCATCATCAATAAGGACTAAACCTGGAGGGCACCCACCCTCTACTAGTCCCTTTACTCCTTCCCATACGCCTTCAGTGTGCATCCCAAGTACACCACCCATATTTCTCTACTATACTTGGTATGCTTTTCTCTTCTAGAAGCTTAAATGTCACCAAATGTACTCTCATAACCTTCATGGCTTCTTTAACAAGGGCAAAAGGGTCATCACCGACATGCATGTATAGACAGCTTCTAAAGGTGGACCCGCAAACTTTTGTGGACCTACTTTCTACGCACATGTCCACGTACTCATTTACCCCAGGTTGAAGAGAAGCTCTGAAAGACCCTTCAAGGAGTGGAAGAAGTAAAACATTAGGGCGTCTTAAGTCATTTTTGTCTAAAATCATCATTTGAGTTTCATATTCTAAGTCTTTTCCACTATTGCCAATCCAGTGGGTTTTCCACCAGACTTTGAATCTGAATATACTCATGAATACATGGAGCTTGCCTGATATGAGTAATGATCCATTAAAGTTAGCAAGTGGACCTATCACAAGGAATATGGCTAAGAAGTTCCAAGTCAAGTTGTATGCATTTGCGTAAGGAGAGATCACCAAGAGAATTAAAGGTCAAGAATGCATGCAAATGGAAGAGAGACTTAAAGAAACATCCAAATTTGTAATAATGCTTGAATTGGACAAAGGAAAACAACCAAGGACGAATCTTGGTTAAAAGATGCAAATCTTGGAAGGCAAGAAGACTTAAAGAATGAAGAATTGGGCCGAATTTGAGGCTGCCAAAAGTGAGACGTTTTTGGGTCTAATTTTAATGTTTTTGGATTAATTAAGACTTAATGAGGCTATTGGGTTTAATTAGAGACTTATTGGGCTTATGGGTTAAAAAAGTTATGTAAAAGTTTACCTTGTGGGCCTTAATTAATTAAGTTAGGCACATGACTTTTTAAATGGCGCATGACCAAATGGGGCAGCCCTTTAAAAGGTTTTGTGGCCCCCTTAATTAGTCATTAATTAGGTTATTATTAAGTCAAATTCGTGCTAGGATAGGATTAGTTTTCCTTAGTCTTGTTTAGTTAGGATTCTTTAGTTTTTTCCAACTTAGGGTAGGACTTTTGTAATGCCTATTTAAAGGCTTGTGTTGGACGAAATTTCCATCACTTTTCAATAACAATTTCGGCTTTTATATGTTCATTCTTGAACTTATAATTTTCGTGTGAGTTGAGAGAGAGTTTCTCCTTTCTTCTTTGCACAAGAAACTTGATTAACTTATCAACCTTAACAAAGTTGTGGCGTTTTTCAATTCCTACCTAAAATCTTTTGCGTACGAGCGGTTCTTCGTCCATGTGAGGCGTTGGGTCGTGAAGGAAGGTGAATTTACTCCTGGGCGTAATTTTTACTAAACGGGTAATTCGAGTTTTCTAGGCATTGCGAGCTATTGGGTCCGCGTCATTGCCAAAGGGCAAGACATGGTGGCTTTTGGGCTCGTCGGCCGCCTTGAAACCGACGAAACAACCAACGATATTCTTGGAATTGGTAGCAAATGGAGATGGTGATGGAGTGGAAATAATGTTTGGAGGAACTTCAGTGAGAATTGGATGGCCATTAGCAAGAAAAGTTGAATCTTCAAGAGTTATTGACAAGGGGTTATTATGAGCATCTAAGCCATTCTTGCTTAGGCTTGGAGCCATTTAGATTTTTTGGTTTTGGGGGGTTTGTATTGGACTGGAAAGAGATGGACGGAAATGGTCAAATGGGCTTTGTTTGATATTTGATTTCTACGATCAAATGTTGAAGAGGTTCTTTTTTGGTGAAGAAAACTTATTTATTTGGTGGTGGTGTGGTTGGGTTATTAATAATTTATTATTTATAATCATTTTGGCATTCAGGCATGCAAATGCTACTTAGAAGACGGATTGTATTTAGTCACCAAAAAATATGTTAATTATTCTCAATATATATATATGTTAATTAATTTATGGAAATATATTTAAATTAATTACATTCATTGTACATTTGCTTACTCTTCTCCTCCAGAATAGGAAGTGGCCGCGTGTTGGCGAGTAATAATTTTGTCTTTTTTGCACTAGAATTTTCCGGCAGCTGAACTGGATTACTTTGCCAACTCTGGTTTTTTTTTTTTTTTTTTTATTTGGTAAAGGAAACACTATATTGTCTTTTTTTTTTTTTTTTAATTTTATGGAAGACGTAATTTCGTTAAATTACTTCAAAATAGGGTACATATGAATACGGATTCTGATTTTATCCCCTTTTTCAAGACAACTAGACGCTTAAATTGAAAAGCCAAAATGAATACTTTTAAGTTTAACTTCGTTTAAGACAATTTATTATTTTAAAAAAAATAATAATAAAGAAATGTAGGCAACCGAAAAAGACAGTCACTGTTGCGCCTCTACTAAATTGCAGCCAACTGATCAACGGAGGTACCGGTCCACAGCGCAAAGAATGACGAGTATCCCATACACTCATCATTGACGTTGGATGTTCAGAAACCCTTCAAATTCTCAAACAAAGATTTCTGGAAACCTAGTGCATCTCTCTGGTTAAAAATGGAATCCATTGTGTTTCTGTTCGTTTTCAATTTAATTTCATGGCCTTTTAGTCGATTCTTGGCTCAGAATCTTGGTTTCCATCATTTTTCCAATGAAACCGATGAAAACTCGATCTAAAATTTGAAGATATACCCACTGGAATTCAAACGAAAATCGACGATATCTCTAAACAAATCCCGGTTAGATTTGGATTGAAAACTTTGAAATAAAGGTTGCTTGTAAGTATCTAATGCATATTCCAGCATTTTTTGGTCTAAAAATAGCCAGAAAATGTAAGATCAATTTTGAAGCTCGTCGGAAAATCAGTTGTTTGCCGAGATTGACGATCGCCGAAATTATTCGCCGGACGGTTACCAAAAAAATACTCAGGGCACCGGGATCTTGTTAGATATCCATGAGATGCCCAATAAACTGTTTTGTTATTTTTTCAGTTTAATTACCAAACCGTGTCCCTTTCCATTATTTGTACCAATTTGACTCTTCTCCCAATGTTTTTAATTTCGATATCTGAATGTGTATATACCCTTCAAAATATTACAACAAATCAAATGCAGTTGGGCTTGCTGGTTATAAAAGAAAGGTAAGAATCCCTAAAGAACCCCCCATTTTTTTCGACACAAAAAACCCTTTCAACTTTTTAGGGACTAAAAGGTCTTTTTATTTTCTCTTCACAAAAACACGCTTCTTCTCTTCTCTGTACATTATTTTGTTTCTCCTTCACTGAACCAACCCGAGCCACCACGCTATGAACAAAGACCAACCAACTTTGCCGTCGGCCTGCCGCCACATGAAAATGTAAACTTCGATTCCGTTGCGAGCTTCAGCGATTTTTTCAAATGAGAGACGACGACAACAACAACAACTGCGAGATTACAAGCACCAAGTGCGAGATTATGTGTTGGGTTCTCCACAAATCTTTGCATAGTTGACTCTCCTCTTATCTCCGCCATTAACACAACTCTCTCTTCTCTTTCTTTCTTTATGCTTTACAATCATCATCATTTCAGGTTTTTCATTTTCTGCTTTAAAATTCTTTCTTTTATCTTTTCGTTCAGTAATTTAAGCAACGCAAACTGGTTTTTGCTTTTATATAATAATATTGTCTTTTTGTTTGTTTCCTTTTTAATTAGTAAATTGTCTCGACATCAAAACCTACTAATTTAACATTAGATGTTACTAAGATCAATTAATAGGATTATTACGGTGCTTCATATTGTTTCATATGCAAATTAACAGATATTAGATTTCAATTTTCTTGATATAGATCTGTTTTTGATGAACGATTCAATTGGCTAATTTTGCTAAATTGCAATAATCAGATAAAAACTTTTGTAAACCGGAACAAGTGATTATATTATTATTTATTGGGCAAGCACGTAGTGAAGAACTAGAATCCTTCTTTGTTTCTTTCATTGTTGTGCTGATGCAAATGGGAGGTGTTATGGGAAAGGATGATTTGGCTAGAGATTGGATACCATAAACAAAGGGTGATTTCCTAAAAGGGTGCTCAAATTCAAACAGTAAATATAGAATGATATGTAATTTGGAAAGTGAAGGAACATAATATTTATCCAAAAACTCTTAATTTAAAATTTTTATACGAATTTAAGTTTTCGCATAAAATTTGAAAAGAGTGACACATATGAATCATATAAGTTAAGATACCAATTCCCCGAACTTAATTTTTTTAAAAACCGCAAATGAGCTGGTTACACGTATGCATAAAGAACAGGATTGAACGAAGAGTGATGGCAGTGGCCACGACGGCAACAATGCAGCAATCGCTTGCAAATGAAATGAAACTCAACTGAAACTCTATCCATGGCGGACAATGAATAACAGAAAACAAATTGAAATCGATCTGAAACGTACATATTTAGAATCTATCGATCATTTTCCGTCGAATGTTGAATCCACCAAAGGCTTCCAGCACTATTTGAAACGTCGCCAGATGAATCGAAACTGAATTGATACTCAAAGAATGAAAGTTGAAGGAACGATTTTCCCGATGTTGCAAAGGAGATCGGCGTTAAAACGTTCAGACGTCAATTTTTGGATACTTTTTGTAAACTTGTGGCTAAAAATGGCCTTTTTTGAGCGTTTGTCTTTTAAAATTTGTAAATAGCTTTTTTTCTATTATTTTCATGTTTTGTGGTTTTTTTTTTTTCTTTTCTGTGGCCCATTTATTGATAATATCATACTTAATCCGCCAATTTTATTCTGGAAGCAGTAAAGCAATTGGCTTCGATTGGAAGAAATGCAGCAAAAGAAGGAACCTGGTTGCAGTTCAATGGAAATGCCGAAGAAATCTACCATACAAACTTGATGTACGTATATTTGATTTCATTAATAACAATTATAACATGGATTTTATTGTCAAAAAATTATAACATGGATTTTGGAAAACCTTGATAATAATTATAATATAAAAAAGGGAAAAATAAGAGAGAGAGAGATACAGAGATAAATTTTTACCAAATATTGCTACTATAAGTTGCTCAAATAGAAACACAAACCAAACCAGGTTAAGATTTTGTCATGTTTCGTCCTGGTGCCCAAGAAGAGTACATCTCTGGGGGCACCGAACCATTGGTAAGCAAGTTCTGTGGCAGTCCATAGAGATCCGAAATATCAAGGTGATGATGATGGTGATGCTTTTGGTACGCCTGATTTTGCACAGCTGCAGCAATTTCATCTTCATCCAACGGTAAACGATCGAAAGTAGCATTCATGAAAGACGCAGCCATTATGACAACAGGACCTGATGCGATAAGTGCACCCACCACTCCTCCTCCCACAACTTGACCTTGAGCACCTGCTAAGTAAATAGTCAGCCCCGTTATCCCTGGCGGAGCAGGTGGAGGCAATATCGAACCAAGCAAAGAGAGTATCTCGAACCGGCCATGAAGAGTCACAATTGCACCAGAGGAAGCTGGTTGTCGCAGGGTGACATTGGTAACACAGCCACTCCCACTGAGCACACATATCCCGCGCTGCTTCCTCCTGGCAAAGTTAATTAAACTCTCACTAACATCACACCCTGAACTAACCTCCATTGCATGAGCTCGTAGTGCATTGGCACTGTCTCTTGTCACAATAATGGGTGGCTTAGGCTTATTTTTGGAGCCAGCTGGTCTGCCGCGAGGCCGCCTGATGGTTTCCCCTTCTGGGGCAGATGAAAGTGGCGTCACTGCCTTTGGCAATTTGGGGGACATAGGAATAGCCTCAATACTTGGCCTGTGGTGGTAATTGCTATTATTATTAGCCTTGTCTGATTCTTGGCTTGGCTCCATAACAGAGACTGCTAAATCTGCCTTCCCTGTGTGAGTTTAAGTAGTGGATTTTCTCATCATAATTTTATTGCAGGAAACCAAAGGAATGACCAAAATTAGGAGGAAGTTAAGTGGCACCAACCAAATTTCTTGCTCTAGTTTATGTATTATTCTCTCTGCCTACTTTCCAACTGAACATTTCCTCATGTCAATTGCCTCTGCGGCAGTTACCCATTTGTCATATAAATAATCGGCCAATCGCCACTGTCACAATTTTGTTTCAAAATATTAAAGTCATGAGTAATAAACTATGATACATGCTATAATATCATATATCATTAGTATAATTAGCTAAAGCAAAAGCGGACTTACCTCCTGTTTTCATGGCGATTGGGATACAGATGAGATTGAGAAAAACGCCAAACATAGCAATGCGCAGTGTTGCGTTTCCACCTAATTACAGAGCAGAGAAAATCGTTTAGGTTTCATAATTACTAAAACTGAAGCGCTAATAAGCTAGATTAAGGCGGGTTGGAAAAATTAGCAGTTCATCACCTGAGAGATGGAGGAATGGAATGATGGAATTCAGTTTTAGTGAGGGTTTGGTCTTGCTTTGTTCGCTTATGGAGAGGAGAAGGTGGTAGGATAGTTTGGTCTTTTCCTAATTTATTTCGAACGTGGCGAGGATAATTTTTTTTTGTTGCTCGTGTGCATTTCTTGAAATTTAACGGGCTTTACCATCAACAACCTGTTGAGATTGGGGATAGATAGGGAAATCAAAAAATAGCTCTTTTTAAGTTTACTTGATATAAATATACGTTTTAACGGTTTTCCGTCAATCGTTGAACATTGTACATAATTTTCTTTTATTCATTTTCATTTTTTACAACTATTTTACTGTTTTTTTTATAGAATTTTATTTATTTTATGGTTTTTAGGGATGGCTACTTTTATAACAAAATGTTAAAATTGGATTATTTTTATGAATGAAAATATTTTTCAACATAATTTTTGTCAATTGAAAATTTGGACGGTTATTTTTATCAATTAAAAATTTTACCAAGTTATTTTTATTGGAGAAACAACATGAACATATGAAGATGAAGAATGAATCTGGTGCAGAATCGAAGAAGGAAGCAGAAGTAGGTTGAAGAAGAAGATAAATGCGGCGCCATTTGGTTTAATGAAGTCAAGAGGTAGAAACGTGAAGAAGAAAAAGCGACGTCGTTTCAACAATGTCGTTCTAAATGAAACAATGAAGATAAGCAGCAATTAACTCTTTCTTCCCTCGATGCCTTGGTGTTTCTGATATTTTCTCTTCAGTTGCAATTAACAGAAATTTGAAATTGTTGCAACTGAATGTCCAGCTCAACACAGCACAGCATGGAGGTGATCAATATCCAAAACCGAATTGTAATTTTCTTTGGAATCCGAAAAAGTTTCAAGAAGTTTCAAGAAGGTGTATAAAAAGATACAAAACTTAGTTAAGAAGTTGAGTTTTTTGTATTCCAGAATAGAACAATTTTGTTGTAGTTCTTCATTTTCATTTTAGCTTTCAGATTGTGTAAATTTTCTTTGTTTTGTTCCTTTTGATATAGTTGATTCTATGATTGAATCAAGGTTCTTCAATGAATTGAAATCTTATTAATTTTGTCAATAATAATATATTTTAGAGCTATTTTTGTGCAAAAATATTAAATTTGGACTATTGAAAACTTGGTTAAACTATTTTTGTCAATAGATTTATTTTTTTTGTCAATAATAATATATTTTCGGACTATTATTGTCACATCACACTTCCAAGGGAATGTATAACATAATTAAAATAATTGTTAAAACGTCTAAAACAACAACAATACGAAAAAAAATTGAAAATAATAGTTAAAATGAACATATCATGCAAACATTTTACAGAAGGTATATCAAATGGTTACAATGAGTTTACGGTGACGTTTTTAGGGACAATAACAAAGTAATACTAATATTCAATGAGAATAAGAAGAAGAAGTGATGGAGGTAGGAGCTCTGATGCAAAAATGAGAACTTGTTCAAGGTAGCTCATAGCAGGTCTACTTATAAGGGTTAAATTATCGGGCAAATTTAGTAAATACCATAAACAATAGTTTGCCTTTCAGAAAATACTACAAAATAAGTTATATACAAATAATACTACAATAAATTTCCAAATTTCAGAACTGACCCTTCCAAAACCCTTGCACTACACATAGTCCTCAGGAAACCTTCTTCCTTTTACATTGTCGATCTTATTACAAATGACGCTCACCAACCAATCTTCTTTTTCGGCAAGATTAAGGGGCACCACCGCCACCATTACAGGTTAGAAACCTTTTGGAAATTAATTGAAAAATATCATAACAGAAACTTTCTTCATTTTTTGACATTGCTGATCTATAGGTCGTTTTTGTTTGAAGATTTAGAAAGGTTTCAGTTTGTGATCGTCGTCACCATTACAAATCAGGAGGTGCTTCTGTATTTCTTATCCTTCACCGAATAGAAACATAATGAAAACTAGATATCCATTTCGAATTTCCAGCGGCATTCGAAGTGATTCAATAGAGATGTTAAGATTTTTTTGAAGATCAAATGGAAACTTGCCGGAAAATCGATTTCGTTTAGTTTCCAGGGGCTGTTGTTGATGATTAGGAATGACACTGCTCATTGACTGAGAAAAGTGTGAGGAAGATGATGATTTATGCAAAATTTCTCATTCAATCCTCATATTTTTAAACATTGCAAATAGACCCCTAAAACATTTAAACTTTAACAAACATGTCCTAAAATCATGAGAAAATAAAAGAAAATATATTTATTTACCTAAGTTTGTTAAGGAAATAAATATATTTTCAGTAACAAACAGAAGTGGAAGAAAATAGATTTTTTTCCAAAAAATGGTAGGCAGAAGTGGAAAGAAATAAAACGAAATAAATTTATTTTCGAAAAATAGTGGTCAGAAGTAGAAGGAAATAAATTTATTTTCCAGCTGCTGAGGATGATGGGCGATCGGCATGCTTTGATAATGGTGCAGAAGTAGAAAATACTTAAGTAAATAAAATAAATAAATTTATTTTCAAGCAGCTAATTAAAAAAATATATAATTTCAATAAAAATATATTTATAAAAGAATCCTAAAAACTATAAAACTAACAAAAATTTAAATCAAACTTTAATTTTGTGACAAATGCAACCATGTGGATATGGGTAATTGAAGTAATTTGGAGAAGCGACTAGAAGGTCTGCAAAACCAGTTGAGTTTAACACAAAACGAAATAATTCAAAAAATGATATTTAAAGAAATTATAATGCGACACTACTCTAGAATAAATTCAACGAGAATGGAGTTGTGAATGCTATTTTCACAAACTATAACGTTTTTTCGATGACAAAATTACGATTTTTTGAAATTTAAAGATTTACAAATTATTTGAATATTTTTTCTAGACTTGTTAAAATTGAAACTAAAATCCCGTCAGATATATTACACATGCCAACGTATTATTCGTCATTTAACATTATGCTATAATTTTGCAATATTAAAATTGTTAAACTATAAAATTAATTAATGTCTCGCAAATTAAAATTGCGAAAAAATCTATTTTGTCTAAAATTCAATTTTTTTTTCCTCGCTTCTACATTTTGAAACCCTCTCAAAGGCTTTCCAAAATCAAACACCCAACTTTGAGATTGGACCCAACTTCAAATATATGGGCCCAACTAACCCGAACCAGATGAACGCATGAAAAATTAAAAATGGCAATGGGAAGGGTCGGAGAAGAAGGAGAAGCGCAGAGATGGCGGGAGATCTGAAAGAAGACGATTGTTCATTTGTGTGGGACCAAACCACTCAGCTTTATGTTCACTCCAGGTTTTTATTCTAAACTTATGCTACTTTTATTCTTTAATTTTTAAACATTGATCATGCTTCTTTACTTATAGCCAAATACAAATTCATCTCCTGTACAATAGCAATTAAACGAGATTATGGATTTTATTTGTGTTATTTTTAATTCTTGTGATTGAAATTTGTGGAATATGATCTATTTTTCATTTTTTTTTCATTTCTCACAAGGAAATGCTCAGTAGGTATTGTTCATTCATTGAGTTTAATGCTGTAGATTCTATTCTGATTCTTTTCTTTTCAATTTCTACAGAAGTGGATTTTACCATGACCCTAATGCTGGCTGGTACTATAGCAGTAGAGATGGACTTTATTACAAGTTTGAAAATGGAAGTTATGTGCTTTTAGAATCTGAAAAGGTACCCTTTTTTAATTAGGATTTAGATTGTTTTCTTGAACATTATTACATCTAAAGGGATGTGGCTTTTTGTTCCTTGTCTCATAATGTTCTAATTTTGCTTTTTGTCATTCTCCTAGGATCATGGTTTAGAATCATATAGTTCCTCAAAAGATGTTCTTGATAATCCAATTCAAGATGAGTCATCTACACAGGTCTGCTCCGATTTTGAGGTGAATATTTCCTCATTGCCAACTGATCAATCTGCTGCTTGCCAGTGTAGCGGAGGAGTTGCTCCTGATGAAAATACCCTTGGTGAGCTACCTCTTTATGAATGAATAAAAGTTCATGGGTTATCTTCTTCAAGTACAAAGTATTATTTTTGAAAAAATATCTTTCTCAAATTCCAACCTGTATTTTCAATTAGTTGACTTGTTTTTGCAGACTCACGCCGAACCTTAGTTATTTGCTGGTTCAAATGTAACTTGTTAGCCTAAGAAATATGCACAGAATAAATATCATCATATATAAGTGGACTGAATCTATCTATGCTTTGAAAATTTCCATTTTCCCTCCCTTGTGCCAGTGATGAATGCGTCCGATTACGATTTGAGCACGGTGTTTTGGTTTGAGGATTCTTCCTTCAGAATTTGCTTGTTTATTTCACCTATATGAAAATACTTCATGAAGATGCTTTTTTTTTTTTTTTTTTTGTGCTTTTTCCCCATCCTTCTTTACAGGACACAATGACTCTAATGCCAACCATGGGCCTGAAAATCCACCTCCACCATCAGAGTGGTATAACCAGGAACCATATTTCTTTGTATCATATGCTGCACATGCTTTTAGTCTAATTTGTATATGCTCAATTCAGGTTAGAAGAAACACTTATCAACCTTTATCTGTCTGGCTATAACCAAGCAGTTTGTACTTCTGATTTTTCAACAGTGTCTTCGGAAGTAAATGACGGGGATCATTTCAACTTTTCAGCCGATGGTTTGTATCACCTTTATAAATTAGATTACTATATTTATTTCGGCTGAAAATTAAAAGTTTCTCCATGGTATATGCCATAACCTACTTAATTTTAGGTTGTCAAGGCATATCTATTTATTTGTTTATTTTTTTGAAAGTAGGCACATCTATTGATGATACTTATATGTTAGAAGAAGGCGAGATTCCACAACACCATTGTAGCCTAACTGATCAGCATGAAACTATTATGGACGAAGGTAGGTAAAATGGCTATGTTCTGTTTGTTCTCCCTTCTCCGCTGCTTTAGGCTAGATTTCAACTTGTTCAAGTAACATTTTATAAATTACTTGCAAATACATTTAGTGAATGCTCTTTTACCAATTCAAATCGCTTTACTATCTCTTTAGAAGCTAGTTAAGCAATTCCACTTTCTTTGTTGATGTGGATGGGAGATATAAGCTGTTTTCTTGCAGATGCTCTTAGGGATGAAGAGAACTGGGCAGCTCAGTATGGTCAAGTAGTTCATTCTGGAGAACAGCCAGTGCTGGATTTTCGAGTTGTGGATTTATGGGACTGGGCATTAGTCTCTGGTTCCAGAAAGGATGGAAAAGGTCAGATATCACAGCTAGTTGGACGGCTGGTGAAACAGTCTGCTAAACTTCATCCTTCCATGCCGTCCAGTGGTGGTCGTTATAAAACTGCTGCAATTTGTGAAACACATCTTGACCTGGTACGAGTTAGAACAGGTTGGCATGTTCTTCATTTAGCAGATGATAGAATGATTCTTGCTAGTTGTGTGTGAGATGCAACTAGCTTATATTCTTAGTATTTGTACTAGAGGAAGTAGCAAAGCAAAAAGAAAATGTATGTTTAAAATTTTTTAATATTGTCCATGTCACCTATATTTACCTATACTATTACCTAGTGTAGTTGTGTGTGAGATGCAACTAGCTTATATTCTTAGTATTTGTACTAGAGGAAGTAGCAAAGCAAAAAGAAAATGTATGTTTAAAATTTTTTAATATTGTCCATGTCACCTATATTTACTAATACTATTACCTAGTGCAAATCCAGGAGGTTGCTTAAACGTTTTCTTTTTTCAGGGCAAGTTTATAAGTTGCATACTCCAAATGCAAGATATTTGGCTTCCTTGTCGAGTTATGATTCTTCCAACCCAACAAAAGATTGGGGTTTCCCTGAGTTATCAACCAATATTCAAGATACCCTCAGTACTAAATCCCTTGGGAAAAGTGAAGCAAAATTAGCTGATGAAGGCATTGATTTGAATGAGATATCTGTGTCATTCAATCAATTCCCTATAGGCAAGAAGGTAACTCATGTTGAGTTGGAGCTTGTACTTGAATCAGTAACCTAGACCTTTTATCTCATCATTGCCGAACATTGGTAGACAATAGCAGTGAAATTATATAGAGGATCACATGGAGAAATTGTTTCAAATCACTTTCCTAGCATAAAATGAGATTGCAATTGCATTAAATTCTGTGTATTGGGTTATGTGTATCTTTTTTTCTCTGCTTTATTCCAATTTTGACATACAGCTTGTAACCATTGCCAGCAAAGAATCCATGAGTACAGGGATAGAGCTGCTGAAAGAAGAACCTTGCATGGCGGTTTTGGTGTGGGCCCTGGACAAAAGAATTCATTAGCTGATGATTTCGGTGCCTCAGCATCTCATTCCATCTGTACAGAGGAAGCGGCAGCTGAAGCTTTAGTCATGTCATTTGGAGCTGGTAGTTATGCTAGGAAACTACTCGAAAACATGGGCTGGAAGGAGGTAAAATCAACAGCAATTTATTTATACTATCCACGAAACAATGAAAACGAAGGCTCTATTATTACCTTTATGCTCCACAAAAGAAAGATGTTTCATTTCTTTCACCTGTTCTTAAATTTAAAGAAACTTTACAGAAGCCTCTAACTGCAGTTGTTCTGGGTTATGAATTGGATATATACAGTGTCCTCAAATCTGATGGGTGACGTGTTTTTTTTTTTTTTTTTTGCAAATTTATTTATCTAAAAAAAAAATGGGTATATGCATGAAGCTGTGTCTTGTTCACTTGAGCAAATCCTCTGTTTATAATTGTGCAGGGTGAGGCTTTGGGAAGTAGCAGAAAGGGCTTAATCAAACCTATTGAAGCAGTCGGTAATATGGGCAATGCTGGAGTTGGATGGCCTCAGGGCACAACATTTGTACGAAAAAAGCCTGACGGCTGAATATTAGAGTTCTATTTTTATTTTATTTTTTTAAGAGTAGAATCTTAGAGTTCTATTATATCAATAGTACTAGGATGTTAGTTCTGTGTTTTCCTTGTTTGTAGTTGCCATGTTGAAAGGGTTTCTGCATCCCCAGAGGGGGCACCACTAAGGTGCAATTCTTATTTATATCCCATAAAACTTCATTGCCTCCAGTAGAATTCAAATCTCAACCTTTGATTTTGGAGTTGCCAAGCTATAACAAGTTTCAAAGAAAACTATCACCAATTATTTGTTGATTGCATCCAAAATTTCATGCTTGTGGTTCAAAATTCTTTCCAAAGCAATGTCATATGATGGTAACATCTGAGTTGCAGGAACACCACCACAATTCTGGTTTAAATTTTTTAAAAAATTCTTTCCAAAACAATGTCATATGATCGTAATATCTGAGTTGCAGGAACACCACAATTCTGGTTTAAATTTTTTTTGCATAAAATTAGCATTTACGAAAAGTGCTTTTTTTTTTTAGGGAGCACAACTTATTATATTAACACTAAACCCGTAATATTAGTTATGAAGTCCGCCTCAAAAAGAAAAAGGAAATAGTTTCTTTACTTATTCTTCCGCCGCGAAAATGATAATAAGTGGATGCGAAGCAAAGTTCTGGAATTCAATTCCTACCTACCAATCACATTGTTAACACAGATTTAATATTGTGTAGCCAATGCTCAGTAGGACTAATCCATGTTATGTAGCCAATGTTACGATGCAGTAGTGACCTCTTCTATTTGAAAAAAAGCTGCAAATTAATTAAACAAGTATCAATTGCAAAGAACCGTCGCTCTATTTCCATTGTCAAACCATAACCGTAGCAAGCACTAATTTTCATAACCATAACGAAAACAAAGTTATTTTAATGGTTCTGGTGGAACAGGTATCCGCAAAAAACCTGTCACCTCTACTTCCAAAGAACATATAGTCGTCTAGCAAAAACTATATCATGTATGAGAAATACTGCCAAAAATATTCAAAAAGAATAACCAATGTTAATGTACAGCGTACAAAAACATGATTAAGGATTTGAATAGTAATAAAATTCAACCAAATTAATAATAATAAAAAAAATCTATTCAATCTCAGTTTCCTGTTTTGGAGTCAAGGTTTCGTCATTTACTACATCGTTAGGAATAGGAGCTGGATCAGTGTTTCCCTCCTCCACAGGACTTTTCTGTTGGAGCTCAAGCTTCAATTTATTAAGCTCCTTATCCTTCTCTTCTAGCTTCTCTTGCAAGGTAAGCACCTGCCACAAAACCCATATGAAACTCCATTACAACTTGTCCATATAAAGAGGAACAAATTTTGATAAGATACAAATTCTCCAGCATGGTATTCCACTTGCTAACTAGTATTTTCTTATCTGATTATGCAAAGAAAAGAGGGACAGTTTGTAGTAAAATTGGCACAAATTCTTGAATAGCAAATGGGGATACTAACCATTTCATTTGATTTCTCCATGTCATTTGTCAGGCCATCCACATGTTTGTAAAGTCCTGCATCAGTAAGTACTTAAGAATCAAAATGTTGTCTTTCTAAAATAAAAATAATAAAATGTTGTAAACCCAAATATGATGTAAATTGATGATATGAAATATTGGACAAAGATCAGGTGCATATAGTCTGACTGAACTGGGATCCTCCATTATACCAAAGGCACAAAAAAGCAACCAAGAATAAAAGTTTTTGCTCAATCAAATGGAAAAAGCTGTGGGCTTGTGATCCAAAATACACTTTCAAGTCCTATTATTGAAAGGTAAAGAAAATAACACTGTCAATGATGAATAGAACAGAAAAAGGTGAATGCAGCCTCAAAATATTTGCTGTATTGGAACAGAAAATAGTAATCAAGTTCAGAAGCAAACAAACACGAGATTCATCAGTTCAACCATCAATATCATTTTCTGAACTGAGAAAAATCAAATTCTAGCTTCCTTCCTTGCATCACCAGAAAAGCATAGATCCAGTGGTTATGAATCATTTTCCATACGTTCTTCAAGCTTGGTTGAAGACAATTTTTTTATATACATAAACTACTTGAGCTGTGCTCGGTAAACACCTTTGACATGCCTTCAAGCATTTTGACCAGTTATAAAGCTAAGTGCTTTTTTTTGTGGTGTCGGGTAACACGGCATTTACACTTATTTAGAGGCCCAAATAGTGTTTTATAAAAAAATTAACCACCATAATTTGAATGTTTGGCTTTTTGTAAGCAACCAATGGTTAATAAAACAGTTATTTTGCTGATTTAGTAAGAGTTGTGCGCAAATACCATGCAGAAAAGATAAAAAAAGAAAAGATAGTGAAAGAAGGGAAGGCATCCCTCAATTTCTCCCATGGATGAGAAAGATAGCATTGAAATATCACTCATTTAAAAGTAGAAAAAAAGAGTTGCATCAGCAGTGAGACAGAGGATAAAGCCTATAGTAAAAGAATAAAGATATTAAAGTTCCTCTAAATGGCCTATAGAAACAAATTTTTGGAAACATGAACACAAACAATGAGGAAAAAAAAAAATCCAATGATTTGGAAAAACGATGGACATAAAAATTTAGAGCCACATCAGACTGTCTAAAACACCAACTCAGAACCACTAAAAAAAATCCAATGATTTACAAAAAGATGGGTATAAGAAATTAGAGCAAGATCTGACTGTCAAAACACCAACTCAAAATCAGTAACTGAAAAAAGTAGGAGCAAGTAACTTAACTTTTAACAATGTAATCTCTAGATTTTCATTAACTAACCTTCAAATTGACTCCTTAGTTCTGCATTCTGAGATCTCTGCAAAGCAAGTTTCATTGCTAATTCATGCATCTGCATATAACACAATTAACAAGATGCTTTTAGCACAGATCCCGGAAGTAACACATTTGTCAAGTACAAATGTACAAGAATAGAAATATTCAGTTGCCATCATACATTTTCTTTTTCAAGGCATACTGCAATGGCCATTAATACCAAGTGACATTGATTTAAAAATTAAAAATCTCTCATTTACGAATATAAACCACTCTTGGCTAAGTTCTATAGGCTTGTCACTTTCTAAATCGAGTATTTGACTAAATGAAGAGAGAAGAGAACTAGACTAAGTGCTATCCTAAACAGAGGAAAAAAAAGGCCGTTCTCTACCTTTAGAACTGCAAATGAAAAGACTTAATGCCTTGATATCAATATATCTGTCATATACAGCACAACAGATACTTACTATCCATTTGGAATTAAGCCAAGCATGCAGCAAATAAATAACTGAATAAAACATCCAGATGATGTAGCTGAAATATGACATCATCCATCTGAGTAAGCCATCTCCAGCGCCGAAACCCCAACACACAAAGATGTCAAATAAAGAATATCATTTTCGTCATAGGAACAAAGATAAAGACTAGAAAGCATACTTAGAAAAGATACTACAGGTACAATATACTAAGAAGCTAAAACAGCCATTCAGTAGTACCTTTCCTTCAGCTGCTTGATTTCCAATCTCTTCATTTTCCTCTTGCAGGGTCCTACATTTTGCCATCAGCATCTTTCCCATCTTGCTTTGAGGAGTAAAATTGACTGCAGCAATATTATCCTGTAGTTCCTTCACCTTTTTGTCCTTCTCTTCAACCAAATTCTGTTACAGCATGGAAAGCTTTATCAAAAATATAACCATAAATGAGAAGTCATAACACACACAACACCACAGACAATTGATAATCCCGCCATTTCTCCATAACCCATAAGAAAGATTTGAAAATAGGCTTAACATGCACTGAAGAAAAAGTTTAAAAAAAAATGCATCTTTATAGAAGTTCAGAATGAACTTGTTCCAAAAAATGCATCCATCACCAGTACATCCATTCCATGGATTTGAAAACTACAGCATTATGCTTTGATTTATGGAAAATAGGGGAGGAAAGAAAATAGAAAGGGAAAATAAAAACTTCCCTTTTGTGATTGGAAATAATGAAAATGTGGGAGGAAAAATTTTGATCGAAAATAAATTATGGGGACAATAAGTTAAACAAACTTATATCCCCTCAAAATTGAAAGGAAAATATTTAAATACCCTATCTAAAATTCTCATTCTCACAAAGCAAAGAATAGAAATATAATTTTATTATTCATGAAATAATTCCCCCTCCAAACAAGGGAAGGAAAATGAATTTTATCCTTTTTCTTTTCCTTATGCTTCCTCTTATTCTTCCCTCCCTCATTCCCTTTGCAAGCCCATAATTCAAAAGTCTGACATCTCTGAACACTTAATTTGAAAAGCATTTGAGTTTTGAGTTTTGACTAATAACAGCATTGTACCAGGTGCTGGTGAACGCAAGAGCAAGATACATCTAATGATTTTTGCCTTGTCAGTCCTTATTGTGTTTGTACATTCTCTTCTATGTACAGTACTTTGTCTCCATACATCCATGATGACTAAGATTTAATAGAAGAAAGCCCATGTGTGAAGTAAAATCTCATTAAACAAGAATGTCATTGGCATGAATGAAGGACAACAAACTCGGCCATGATACTACTAGATCAACCAGAATAAAGTGTGAATGTATATGTGTAAAAGCATGAACTAAGCAAAATTTAACTTGAAACCAGAAGGTTCAAGAACAAGCCTTTAAACGTGTAAATTCCTCATGAATTGCTGGATCCAGCAGTAACCTCCTTGCCTGTCAAGATAACCAGAGATCAAGTCAAAAGGAACCACAATGGACATATAGACCACAGCAAATTAGATCTAAAAATAACATGCAGTTCCGAAATTTTATATCAGAACATAACAACTATGGGGAAGTTAAAAAGTAGTTAAAAATTAGTGGAAAGAAGTGCATGCCAAACATACTAGGATGACATGTAATCACAGGAAACAAGACCTAGCAAAATTTAACTCATACAATTTACTGGTTATCAGAATTATGTAATGAACTAGCAGAAAAATGGGTGTTATGCGTCTTTTGCTCGTATATATATTTCGAATCATGGAACTACAACTAAGCATTGACATCTCAAATTAGAAACAGAAAGAAAAAGGCTCTTAATGAGACTGAAAAATCATTTCACAACAAGCTCTTACAGTTTGATTAATGAAAACAGGGAAAAGAGAGAGAAGTTGAAACTAGAAAAATCATCCTGTTTATTCCTTCCTTGATTTTACACTAACTATACCTGCCTACAATTAATCCTATATCCAGAATCATAGCAGAGTAACAGTACAGGTTCAATTTGGATGTCTTAGACAAATGAGGATACAAGTAATAGGTTAAATTGTATAAATAAAAATGGGATTGGTACATGAGGAAAATTATGAGAGCTTTTTCCACAAAAAGAGGCATATGTAGTGTATAGTGTGGCTGAAGGTACACTTTGAAACTACACCTTTCTCAAGATTTTTAAGTGCTTTTTAAACAATTCTCTTTTGCATTCTTGAATCTAATCACTGTCACAAACTTCCAACTACTTTAAACTAAAAAATCAATCCAATTCCCTAATGCCTCCCACAACCAAACCAACTAGGATTTTTATTTTCTATCTTTGCACTTTTTCTTTCCCTGACAAACCAAACCAGCATGTCTTTCAAAGCCTTAGGTAATTACTGAGGATACAATAATAAATTCATTATTAATTCAACTCACCCAAAGCCTAAATATGAACTTATTGGAATCAGTATTGTGAAATGAATCATTTCTTTAACATAAAGGAGTTTAGATATGGGTTGGTACCTGCATTGATGGTGGCTTGAGCTGTGCTTTCAAATCCCGAACTGCAGACTGGAAATTCAGAAGAGGTTTTGTTTTAGATAAGATAGCAAGATGCAACTAGAGATATAACATATATATGAAATAATTGACAGAGTCATTTATAAGCTCTAGAAGATCTACTCCTTAGACAAGAATTAAACCAGGTTATAAACAAAAGCTATCATATCCTTCCTCCAAACCGTAATAACCATTTCCCCGTACTGTTTTTCCTTTAGGCATGAGCACTTTTTTCTCTTTCAAATAAGGCATAACTTTAGAATTAAGAAATAGTTAAATAGGAGGATATGATTTCCACAAGAAGTGTGTTAAACTCTATGGAAACCGCGGACCATGCAGGTTCCTCATTAAAGTCCACACAACTTCCTGAGTATTAAGGTCAGCTGCAGACAGCTATTTGCTATATGTAAGTTCTACATTATTTTCCTTGCAGCCTTTTTGAGGTAAGCTATTCCCCCAACATTTATAATAAATCTACCACCAGATTAAAAAGAATGTCAAAATGTAAAGAAAATATCACCTTTAACTCTGCTATCTCCTGCTCTCGTTTTGCAAATGTTACAATGAAAGCAGCTTCTTTTTTCTTAGCTTTTTCTAGCTGACAATAAGAAGAAAAGACAGGCTAAATCCTACATGATCAACAATGACTTCTTAAGCAGATATAGAAGGCTACTAAACCTGCTCTCTCAGTGACTCCTCAGAAGATTTCAGGGTCTGGAGATAATTGATCACAAATTTAGGCTCTGCAAAGACCAACACAAATCTACTTTATAAAAGTAGAGTATTGATAGAATGATCATAAATGAGATAATTCTCGGAAAATTCCAGGTTATGCCAACATATACAACATGCAACACTTCAACTAACCAGGAGATACCCCAGCAGGGATGAAAGACTCATTCTCAAATGATGAACGCCACTTCTGAAATTCAGATTTTGCAACTTCAAGCTCCGTCTGAAATCAATATTACCAACCATAATTCAATGTTGCAAATTAAAAAACGGATATCAAAAACCACAAAATTAGGAAGCAATGATCATGTATACATGCAATAACATTTAATTTTGGGACCATCGAATCACAGTTCAACCCACTCAACCTTCTTCCATAGTTATTTTGACAAAAATTAAAAAAGTGAAGATTAAAAATGTTAAGACTTGGTATAAATCTGTAAGAACTAAGAGAAAGATTGGATACCGCCGTATTGAAGTTACCAAAGTAGTGACATCCAGAAACATAATTTACTTGGAACTTTATACCTCCGAAATAATTAATAAAGATACTGCAAATTATAGTTGACCAAAGCCAATTCCAATCTATAATTTCCATGAAATATAACTAAGTATAAAACTACTAAAATTCTAATGACCCATCTAATTTTTTAAAGTCAATTGCATAAAGACAACAACAAAAAACATGTCTTAGTCCCAAATTAATTGGGGATCAACTATATGAAGTTAAATATTAACTCAGATCAAGTTTGAAAATGCATGCAATTGCTTAACTCAGTTGCATACAGAAAGAAGAAAACTTAGACAGAAACAGAGAAATATATATATATATATATATATATATATATATATATATATATATATATATATATATATATTAATCTCTTCTGGAACAGTTCTTCAGGCAATTTCACATGACTGCTTCTGCAGCAACTCTATTTTTGTCCTTCACAAATCTAAGAATTTTTAATCAATTTTACAACTAAATTGTATAATATGAGCATAATTAACAAAAAAGAAATTTGTTTCAGAAGAATGTACATCCGATCAAATCCAGAAAATTGGTGCAAGTATTCATTAGGACAGGAACATTATTGTCTTATTTTTATTATCTATAATATAAAATGATACAGTCCATATTCTTGAACAGGAAAAAGAAATCTAATTCGTCATGCCAAACATTGCAATTGTCACACTACCCATCCATAAAACAATTGAATGAATAAAAAACAGGAAGTTCAATGCACAAAAATATGCACAAAAGCAAAAAGAAGCAGAGAGATGTCAATACATACTTGGCATGTTGAGAGAGCATTTTTGCAGTTGTCAAGACTGCAAAAGCAAAAGCCATAAAAGGCACAAACTTAGGAAATTGAATAACAACAAACTATGTTATAAACCCTATTATTCTCTTCCCTTAAAATATAAATAGTCTAAAACTTAATGTACCTCTCACGAAGAGATAAAATCATTGCAGTTTCTTCTACCTTTGTGTTGCCCTGCAATGGAAGCAAGCAAGATTTCACAATTAAAACCGACCACCTTCTCGGCAGTTGAATTGGAAAACAATGTTGAGATCTCATTACTTTACTTAATAGTATAATTCATCAAATTACCTTCTTAGAGCTAAAAATATCATCTTCATCGTCCTCAAGCTCTCCAAAGCTTCGTTTATTACCTAAGTTAGATACAGGATGCACATTCACTAACAGAAATCTCGAATGAAAACTTGGACGTTTGTTTACTGAGTAAAAGAACTTTAGGTCAAACCTGAACGCCTGTTATTATGACTCCCGGGAAAATCACCGCCAAAATCATCATCCTAACATGCGTTTTGAAATTAAATTCAGCGAATCAAAAACAAAACCCTAAACGAAGTATGAGAATGAAGAGGTGGAACTTACATCTTCTAGGTGGTTGTGAGTTGCCATGGGAAATCAAGACAAGGAACCCTAAATTTAATTTACTCTTTTCGATTTTTGATTTTGTGTGAAGAATGGGAGGGAGACGGTAAGCGAACAACTAAAAAGTGAGTGGAGTTTCTTTTATTTTATTTGAAAATATTTTTTTTTAGATCCTCATTTTATTTTCCTTGCAAAGTCCTTAAAATTTTTACTAATATGCTTTGAGATCCTCTTAAATTGTTTTTTTTCTAATCTGCTTTTTAAGTCAAATTCAATCACAAAATGACAAGCACGAGCTTGTAATGGTAAGAAATGTCACTTTTGTAATTTTATTATAATAAGTATCGTAAATTTAAAATATTAACTAAATATTTTATACAAAGTTTTTATAAAGAAAATATTTGTAATATCTTGATTTTAGCACTTATAGTATTTTAATTGTTCTGGCGAGCATCATGTATTTAGTGATCAAAATAATTTTAATTAATTATATAGAGATTGTAGTTAAAAATTAATTATACACCTAAAAGTAAAGTGAAAGGATAAAAAATAAATTTAGCTAGTAACAAAAGAAAATTAGAGTGCATAGCACTATAAATTAAAATATCAGAAAATTTATATGAGTTTGATATCAAATTATTCTAGTCTATTAATTAGAGTTTATTGTTATTGTACTGCTACTAATTCATTAGAATTCAATTGGAAAGGAAAAAATATTAAATAAGTAGAAAGGGACCTAATTGAATAAAACTAAAACTTTAGGTAATAAAATATAATTGCTGAAATTTAAAGTGACAGTCGTAAAATAAACAAGTGAAGGCTAAGAGAGCGGAAAAAAAAAAAGAGAGATCAGCAGAGGCGGACATATATGATTTAAAGGTAAGCGAGATTTGTGTAGATGTTTTTTTTTTTTTTAAGATTATTTAATTGATAAAATACAATTTTATTTCTGAAAATATTATTTTCATTTAAACATAGGATTTAAGCTTTTGTCGTTAGATGTTTATTAGAAGAATTTTGGTTATGTAATATAATAATGTTAAATATACTGTTCTATATGTTTAGCAAATTTCTAACTCGTAAGAAAATTACAAATATATAAACTCTTGATTTAGTTTTAAATCTAATATAATATGTAAACTATTTCATGTTGTTAAAAAAAGATTTTAAATCTCTTGTAATGTTTTTACGAGATGATGGTGGTAAAAAGTTAATATTTATTGTACATATTACAAAAGCATGTTACACTTTAGGAAATGATAAAGGTATGACAATATTAATAAATAGCACATTTTGAAATTTTATTATAGTAAATGCCACATTGTTTTAAAATATAAATTTTAAATTTAAACTACCTTTTAATTAAATGAATTAAAAATTGCTAATTGTTCAATTTTTTTTTTCATTGTATTTTTTATTTTTATAGAGTTTCATATTGTGAATTCAAATTCCTTCATCGGCGTCTCAATTTTTTATCATGACTTTTTTCACCACCACCACCGGCCACATTAAACCAAACTATGATTATTCCCTCTAATACATTTTTCTTCTTAGGAGCAAGTGACTAGTTCAATGGTAGGTTCAACTCCTATCTCCTCATCCCCTTAGAATTAGACTAGATTATGAATATCATAGTTAAAAAAAAAAAAAGTTTTGTACTTCGATTATCTCTTTTTATTATGTTATTGCTTTTGGAGGAGTGAAAAATACTAATGGCAACTACAAGTTGTTTAAAGAAAAGATGGAGTGCTATACTTATATACCAAGTTATAAGCAAACCCTAGTTTCCTCTAAGGCCATTTTTTTATTCTTGTTGTTGTGGTTTTGGATTTGTGATTCTTTTGCTTTGATTTTCCATTTTTTATTTTAGGATTGTATTATTGGTTTTGGATGAGTAAGAACAATAATGATGATTTTTTTATATATATCCCATTAGTAACCAGGCCTATATATCCAATCCAATGGGCCATAAAAATTAACCCATTTAAGAGGATGTGCCTTTTAAGATTCATTTCTTTCATGATTTTGCTTTGCAATCAAACTCAATTGAATTATTATGCCTCGGAGCTCATCATCTTCATCTTTGTACTTGTCTCAACCAAACTATGTTTAATGTCTTTGTCTAACAACGTTACCAAGTCCCAACCTCCAAATGTATAACCACCACCATACTACTAAGCTGGTTTGTTTTATTTTCTTAGCACAATATAAGATTTTTACCATATAATATTATGCAAAATTTACTATTACTATTTACTACCTATGTTTTGACATAAATATTTTGAAATTTATCATTTTTGACAGTACATTATATCATATTTTTGTTAAAGTTTCATAAATATTTTCGGAATATTCTTTATAATTTAAAGGAATATTCTAAGAATATTTCTAAAACCAGACGGAATAATGATATAGTGCCAAGAAATTAGTACAATTATGTCAAAATCGAGAAATTAAAAAGTAATATTTTTTTATTGGCAAGTTAAAATTTTTAATTAAATTATAGTGATTCAAACTACTGATTATTTGAATCATTCTGATCACTTGAGTTAGAGATCTTTTACAAATTAAAAAGTAATATTAATGAAATACTCATAATTTAAAAAAAAAAAATCATTTTCTCAAATTTTTTTAATAACAAAATTTTGAAAAATATTTAAAAACTTGGTGGCCCACATACATAAAATGCAGTGACTAAAAATGAAAAAGAAACATTATATTGTCGTTGAATTATTGATTTGCCTACCTTAGTGCTTTCCATAGTTGTTCTATAACTACTTCAAGTAATCACCAATTGGAATAATTTATTGGCCAACCAATACTAGTAGGAACAAAATTTCTTTTTGTTACTCTTATAGTCAAATTTGAGTTTAATATCCAGAACATGTCAAGTCCTTTTTAAATTAGACTCGTGTTATGCGTTAATAGCCATTTGGAATTTCTTAATCAAACATTTGTGATTTTTCTATACAAAAATTATTAAATATATGTCATTTTTGTTATTACATTAGATACTTGCCCGCTTCCAAATAAGTGTCCAAACTTCTATTTTTCTAATATTAAGAAATTATAATTATTATATTGAAACTATAATATTTAATAGATAAAAAAATTATGCACATGAGTTCTTTTTATTATATTATATAAAGGGTAAGGAAAATCACTTTCAAATTTTGTTAGAATCTAAAATTGAGATACTTATTTTGGAAAAAAATAAATAAAAATTAAGACATGGTTAAGTAGAAGAAGACAAACAACCTTTTCTCCAAATCTTCCATTACAAGAAGACGGACAAAAAGAAAGGGAAAAAACATGGCAATCAATTCTAATTTAGTATATTGATCATTATATTCATACATTAATCTATGATTTCAGGATGTAATTAATCAAAAGTAATCACCATGTCCCACACCTCTCCTTGATTGGCTCCTATAATAATAATACAGTAATAGTCGGATCCGGCCGCTACGCTGCCACACGGCCAGCCTCGATTGGAAAATGGCACGTGAGCAACCATCATGATTACTCATAATAATAATAATTTATCTTTTTCTTAAGTTAAGCAAACTTAATGAATGGTTTTAGTGTGGACAAGATGGGGAAAAAGCAAAATGGATAATAGGTTGACATAATGAAGGAAGAGAAATTTTAGGGCTTGTCGGCAATGCGAATGCTATATACCAATGGAAGTAGAGACATGGTCCCAACCTAACTTACATAGGAACCAAATAAGAATAATAATAGTATATATAGAGTACATGTTTACTTGCCTATTACAAGCTAATGAATGAAATCTAAGTCGGATCGTTAAATTAGAAGAGAGAGTGCAAAAGGATGTTGGAATATTGCTGAACCAAATTAAATAAAAAGAAGAAGTTTATTTGGTGATTTAGCTTAATAATATATTGATTTGGTTGGTGGCGTTGTTAGGTGATTGATTAGGCAATTAGGACAAGCAGATAATATAAAGTAATAACAATTAGGTTAAATTGTTTTGAGATGACATTAGAGTTGAAACTTGAAGCTTTTTTTGTTTGTTAAATTGAAATTCCCAAAGTGGGTGTTTTTATGTTGGAATAGAAGTTGATGATCAGTAGAGAGATATATATATAATAGAAACTGAATCTCAAACTATACATTGGGTTAATCTTCCTAATGTTAATTCCATACAAATGTAATCCAATCTATATGTTTCATTCAATACCTCAAATGTAACACTTTTCATCCCTGTCTTTCCTTGTTTGTTTTCCTTTTTTTTTTTTTAAATTATAAGTTGAAAAATCAAGAATCTGACCACATATCAGCCACTACACATGGTAGAATAAGAGATGAGAGATCTAAAAATTGTATATAAAATTAGATCATCTGCAAGGATAAGGTGGATTGTTTCTTGAAAAAGCTCTCTATTTGGAATGCCTAGCTTACGTGGATTTCACATTGTCTAGCTCACTTTTTATTTTTAGAAGGTCATCTAGACAAAGTTTAGATTAATAGTGAATTATGATTTGTTAGAAATTAAATTATAATTCCACAAAAGAAGAACAAAAAAGTAGAAAACGTTAAGTGGGAGATGAAAATTTTAAATTGGATGTGTATTCTCACATATTTATCCACGTATATCTTCACATTTTCTATTATGTGCGATGCATAAATCAATAGAAAGTGTTGCATTGGAGATTCTCTTCATAACTGAAATATATATTTTTTTACCAAATTTTAGTATGCTTTATTTGCCATGTTGTTATCTTTATTTTCTAATAATTAGTAAATTTCTTGTTTATTTGTAATATTCTTAATAAGTGTATTGGCACCATGAAATTTTAAAATTATTCATTAGATGGGTTAAAATGAGAACATAAAACATTAGTATTGCATTCCAATAGAAATGAATAAAACCCAGTACAGTGTTTTTCTTTTCTTTTACAATCAAATTGAAAAAGATACCCTAATTTTAGAAACAGGACATGTATATATATAGTAGAATGAAAGGGGAATTGGCTGTAGAAAGCAAGAAGCGTGTATGGATAGTGAAAAGGGGAGTATATGACTTTTTATGGTGAGCATGCCATGAATGAATAATGAAAGAAATAGAAGAAATAGTGGAGAAAGCAGAGGAAGCAGAAGAGAAATGAGGATGATGGAAAGTGTAAGCAAGTTGGGGAACAAATGGGACCCTAATGCATAACCCAATTGTTGAAGAGTCAACTTCATTGCTCTCTTTTACTCCAACAATGCCTATCATTTTTGTCTTCCCAAATCAAATACCTACCCTTACTACCTAATTAATTAATTCTATGTTGCATGTAAATGTAATTATCACTGGTTTTTCTAGATACACACGTGTGACTTGCATGCACAATTTTGAATTCAAAATGCTTTGTTTAAAAGCAAAATCATCACATACAATTTGATACCTCATTAACATCTATCCATGGATTTGGTTTCTGATATTTGATTTCTAAGATTTTTCCATAAAGAATAAGTGATTATTGGTCTGCTACGTATGTTCAAGATTAATTAGTTGTTTGACCATTCTTAATTGCCATGTTTTCTTAATTATAATTTTATGTTTCTTTGTTTTCAATAATAATAATTGGGAAGTCTATTTTGAGAAAGATTATGTAGAATAAATAGTAATATCAATTCACATTAAGGTATATATTATATTAGTTCCCATTTCGCCACATTTTTTTGGTTGATATAATTGCTCACGCGTCTCGTACTATCAAGTTTGTCACTATATATCTTAATTAAATTTGTTTATGGATCGAACTAATCTAAATTTGTCATTAATTCAAGACTAATCCCCATTTATGATTAGGTTAAACACCATGTTCTTATCATTATATGTATCTTAATTAAATTCTTGATAGTGTGTTACTGAGATGAGAAGCAAATTTCAAGAAAGAAGAAGAACAATATGTGTGAACAAAATCTCATAACAGCAATCAAATCACAAATAATTCAAATCCCTAAATTTCTTTTCTGCATGCCTAGCTAAATCCTATATATATAGCTAGTATATATGAATTTTATTTTTAAGACAAAGTGTTATTACAACATTACTTTTAATCTAAGTACTTGAGATTATGTCCTAATAAATGCAATATATTCTCTCAAACATGAACAATGTTTTGTCCCTTAATTTACAAATTAAGATACCTTAATGTCTCATCAAATATGATTAATTTACTAAAAAAATGATAAAAGGGTTCATTGTATGATAAGCTAATTGTGGCCATGTCAGATTCAACTAACTAAACTAAAAATTAAACACAGTTAAAACACTATTTCACCTTATCTAAGTGAAATGTCATTAGTGATGTCATACAGATATTAAATTTTTTAATTTTTTTCCTTCATAAGTCTCAGAGAAATGTAAAAGGAAAAGAATCAATAATTAAAAAATCAAGAAATAAATGGTTTGTAAAATTAAAATGCTTATTATGAGAGAGAGGGAATAAAAATGAAAAAGACAGAAAAGAAAATAATGGTGCATTTCTACAATGACACAAAATAATATAAAAAATATATTGGAAGGAGTACAGTGAGTAGGTGGTGTCAACAAATGATTTCAATCATATATATAGTGTAAGTAAGTAATGGTTACAGTGTTTTTGATATATATATATATATATATATATATATATATTGAAAGGGTAGAAGGGTAAAGTGGATTTGAGGTTTATTATTATTATCTTGCAGTCCAAGATTGTTTGTAAGAAGAAGCAGTCTGTTGTGATGAAAGAAACACTGAGGTACTTGGCTGGCATTGCAGGGCCAAGTGGTTTTGGCTCTAATTCTACTGCTGAACAAGTCACTCTATCTTCTTCTTCTTTCTCATCTCTTCCCAACCATTTAACTGCCATTCTCACCGGTACTTATCACAATTTCTTCATTCATTATTATAAAATTATTCTGTTTCTGCATTTAGCAAAATATGAATATTCTTCAAATAAATAGGTTATGTTGTTGATATCTTTTCTTGACAAGATTATAGAATTGACATTTCAGTTCGTTAGGTGAGGTTGGTGGGCATGCTGCTCATACTTTGGCTGGAGCCTCCATTCCTCATTCTTGGCTTTCTATTTGGGATGAAATCCCACTATTTTTGTTAATATTAAAAAAAAAAATCTTTTCCTGATATGAATATCTTATATTTTTGTATAATATTTAATTTAGTGGCTCTCTTTGACTGTAGCAAGATATAGTTTTGTCTCTTCTGATTGATTCGCACTCAGATCATCGCTTCTTTTCTAAGCAAACAATCATACCCTTAGATTATTATAATTTTAGTATGGCTTTTCTTGTAATTCTAAGTACTTTTATATTTGTAAATCCTGATAATTAGTAATTGGTTATGGTGGAAAATATAGGAGCGACCTCAGGTATTGGAGCTGAAACAGCTCGAGTATTGAGTAAAAGAGGAGTAAAACTGGTGATTCCTGCAAGAAACTTGAAAAAGGCAGCACAACTTAAGGAAGATATACTGAAGGAGACTCCAAATGCTGAAATTTTAATATTTGAGACTGATTTAAGCTCCTTAGCTTCTGTTCAGAGATTCTGTTCTGATTTTCTTGCATTAGCCTTACCTCTTAATATTCTAATGTCAGTATACCTTGTTTCTTTGTTTTTCCGTCTTCTTTATTCTCAGTTTATTATAGAAAAATGATTTTTTTTTCTACTAATTGCTGGTTTGAAATGTTTTTGCAGAAATAATGCTGGAATTTACTCTAAAAATTTGGAGTTCTCTGAAGACAAAATTGAAATGACGTTTGCTACAAATTACTTGGGTAAATTTTATTTTATTCTAATAAAAAACTATTCGTAGCAGTTTGAATTAAAAAAAAAAAATAACGTTTATCTTGTTGAATATACTTTATTCTTAAAATTATATAAACATCTTCATTAGTCTTTAAGTACAACACACACAGAAAGATAGGACACATATATTAAAAGTAAGAATTACCTCCATTGATTAAGTAATTAATCAAGAAATAAATGAGGAATATAATTAGGATCTTCTACAGGAAAAAAAAAAAAGTTCAAATAGATCCTTGATGTCCCATAATAGTATGATGGAGAAATGGACAAAAGAAGCTCTAGTGTAGTGACCATAATCAAATAGGTGGTGCAAATTGTAATGATGCTTGGCTTGGACCTTCCTGGGACCTCACCATTGTGGGCTAATTGCTAATTCTTGTGTGCGCCCGGGAAAAAAGAAGTTAATTCAAAGAGTATTTGGGAGTGTGCTCACTAGCTGAGCTATCCGGCTGGATTCTTGCTTTCTATATTTTTTTACTTTGTTATTAAGCAATAAAAGAGGTAACATTTGATAAAATTAACCAGAGGGTGGTAATTTTGCAGGACATTTTTTATTGACAGAGCTGCTCTTAGAGAAAATGATAGAGACAGCTGCAGAGACAGGGATTCAAGGGAGATTAATAAATCTTTCTTCAGTAATTCACAGCTGGGTTAAGAGAGAATCTTTTTGTTTCAATCAACTGCTAAATCCAAAGAAGTAAGATTTTGATTTTACTATCAAAATCATAATCAATCAAACTAACCACCCCACTTTTGGTACTCACATGCAATTACAGTGCCAAACATCTAAATCATAATTATCACAGTAATTATGTGACAAAGACTAATTAAAGAGAGTTCGGTTAATTACTAATTACTATTATAATTACATATTTGCAGTTACCATGGCACACGTGCATATGCTCAATCCAAATTGGCTGCCATTTTACATGCCAAAGAAATTGCTAGACAGTTGAAGGTGAATATTTTTCACTATATTACTTTTTTATTTTCTCTTCTTACAGTAAATATTCTTTCTCATAATTCTTTTTCTTGGCTACCAAACATGGCAATCTGATATGTAACAACAAAGTTCGCGAATAAGTGATATGAACACTTAGGTAAAATGGGGGGTGGAGGATTATAATAATACATCCTATAATGATAAAATCCAAATTTTAGAAGGAAAAAAGAAAGAAAGCTTAAATAAAAATCTAATTTTGCAGGCAAGGAATGCAAATGTAACAATTAATGCAGTACATCCAGGAATTGTGAAAACAGGAATAATTAGAGCTCATAAGGGTTTCATAACAGGTATATATATATACAAAAAATTTCATGTTTATTTAATTTGTTTTCAAGCAAATAAGAATAAATACCTAAATTGGGTGCAGATTCTCTGTTTTTTATTGCTTCCAAGTTGCTAAAATCAACATCTCAGGTTTGTGTCTAAACTGGTTTGTCAATTATCAGCAGCAAATAATAATTAAAATAAAAAATTTTTGAAAAAATGGTTGCAGGGTGCATCAACCACATGTTATGTAGCTTTAAGAGCAGAAATGGAAAATGTAAGTGGGAAATACTTTGCAGACTGTAATGAGAGCAACTGTTCAGCTTTGGCCAGTGATGAATCTGAGGCTCATAACCTCTGGAAACAGACCAGAGCTCTTATCCATAGAAGACTCTATCAGCCAATTTAGAGACACTTACCCTATAAATATAAGACCGTTACTAAATTTATAGTTACCCATTGTGTATTTTTTATATATACACATTTTGTATATAAATTTATGAATTTTTACCTGTGTATAATAATTAAAGCATAATTAGTGGGTGGCTAACTCATCATAAATCTTTCACTTTACATGGGAAATAAAATGGACTTTGTTCTATTATTCTATGACCAGATAGATTGTGTGAGTAAAGTTTATGTTAAATTACAGTATCTATTCTAGTGAATATGTATTCTTTTTTAACTTCTTTTTTTTTTTATGATTCAAAGAAAGAAAGAAGGAAAGAAAGAAATATTGGATAATATAAAATATAAAAGATGACAAAGAGTGGGGAACAGAAAGGAAAAAGGGAACAGGGGAAGGTATGATTCAGGTTTCCAAGCAGTGTTAGATTCCTTGCTTTTATTATGAAATAAAAATATGAACAAAGACTGGTAAATATATATAAATATATATGAACAAAGATTTACTTTTGGTTTTCAGATGGGTTAAATTTTACTGCAGAATCTCCAAAGTGTCAACTGCTTAAATCTACTTTTACCCTAGTAAAAGATTTTGGAGAAGGTAAGAAAAGTGAGTTAATTCAACAACTTATAATAGCCAACCGCATGGTAAGTAATTTTATTCAAGCTCCAAATAAAAGTAGCAACAGCCTGCGAATGTAGCATTGTTTTATACAGATATAACCTTGTAACAATCAGTCACTTTCACAGTTAATCTACCATCAGTTATGATCGGCATCTCTTGCAATTATAATAATGTTATTGCTGCATTGTATTCGAGGTATGGGGATTTGTTTGGCAAGCTTACTTCCAATTTCACCTTCTTGTTTAGCTTGAACAAGCTTATCTGGAACCACCAACCTTACTGGCACCATCCCTGAAGAAATCGGTTCTCTTGCCCAGTTGACATCCTTAGACTTGAAGTGAGAATGCTTTAACCCGTGAAATCCCATCTGAGATTTGTAACTTGTTCGAGCTTGAACTACGTCAATTAAATTCAACTTACAGGCTCAATTCCAACTGAAATTGGAAATCCTATGAGCTTGAAATGGCTAACCCTTTATGATAATCAACTCAGTGGTGGCATAACATCCAACATAGGCAAGTTGAAGAGTCTTCAAGCGCTTAGAGCAGGTGGCAACAAAAATCTTGAAGGCCAATTGCCACAAGAAACTCACAGCTGCAGCAATTCGGTGTTGTTAGGCTTAGCTTAAGAAACTACAAACTATGCCATTTACACCTCCCATCTATCCGATCAAATCCCGCCAGAACTTGGATATTGCACCCTCTTGAAAACATCTATCTTTATGAAAACTCGTTGACTGGATTCATTGCCAACACACTAGGCAATCTCAGAAATCTAAAGAACTTGCTGCTCTGGCAAAACAACTTAGTTGGTATGATTCCTCCTGAGTTGGGAAACTGCAACTGAATGTTGGTTATTGAAACCTTTCTCTCATTGTTCTCACAATTTTGAACAAGCCATTTGTTCTGTTCAGTTCTTGGACCAACTCGTTGGTGCCATTCAATTAGGGGTCACAAGCCAATATGATAGCCGACAGTATATATCTATAAAGAAGCAACGGCAAAAGATACAAAAATCACATATGAGCATATAGGCATTACTTACATGTATACATATCATCTTCATGGTGAATGATGAAAGTGTATTCTTCATATGGATTTCTCTTATTAATGTTGTTAAACTAGAATTTCACCCCTAATGAAAATCAAAATCTTAAATGTACGGTTGCATAGAGAATAAGAATATCTTTCAAGGTGAAAAGCTAATATACCTCTTCCACCTTCAATTTGAAAACCGAGAACCCTAATATACCATGATATTGCCTCTTGGATATCTCCTCTATGTTCAACCTCCCAATTTTCCTTTCCTTAGATATTCTGCAGGCAAAAAATGACATAAAAAAACAGGAATATGAAGAGTACAATAGTGAGTAAATTGTTACATTCACATGTTCAAAAGGTTAAGCCATCAAATTTTTTTGAATTGAAACACTTGAGAAAGACACAGAAGGGGAAAGAGAAGACTTGAATTTTTTTAAAAAAAAAGTGAAGGTAAATTAAAAATGTTAGATATTATATCATACAATAACTCAAATTCAAAAATTGTAAAAGGAAATGATCATATGTGTGTGTGTGTGTGTGTGTGTCACGATGGTGTAAAGAATTCATTCATCAGAGACAACCAACTAGTTACGCAGCGGCAACCTTAGAAAGAAAAATAACATGATCACCAGAACTTGACAAGACAACTAGAACTATTCTACTAGGCCAAAGCCATGCTAGTGGATGAGTATCTCACATTGTCACTATATGTAAAGACATTTCAACAAAATCATCTAAGAAAAATCTCAATCTTCTAAAGCTCTTATATCCAAACCCTACTAACAGATGATCCGCATTCATCAACCTTGAGTTTCATATAGATGACAATTTTAACCACATACTGAAGTTGGTTAACCAAAAGCTAATGCAGAACAAATATATTATTTAAGTTTCACAAAAGCAAGTTTGACAATAAGGTAACCGTGCAGATAAGAAAAAACCAAGGAGATATGGAAAAAGATATTACCAAGAGATTGTTGGGACATAATTGATACATATTTATCCATCCTATCCCTCTGAACTTGCTCACTTCTTTTAAGTTCTTCTATTCTAGCTTTTGTAGAAGAATTGGAGTCTCCTACGGCCAACTTCTTCGCCTCCTTACTGAGTCTTGACTACATGAGAAAAGATGTAATGGTTATTGATTAACCAAGTCTTCCCAAAAAAAACTAGGATCAATTACAAAAACAATTTCTTTCAAGAAATCAATGGTATATACATAGACACTGATGCAAACCTAATATGGATAACATGGGTAAAGATAATACCATTATACCAATATACAATTTTGTCAAAACATGAGAATATATTTGATCAATTATTCAAACATATCATCTAATCAGAATAATTAACTCTTCCACAGCTTTGGAGGAGCTCAATCTTCTTAGGTGATCACAACAACAATTTAAAAAGCTTATAACATATTTTCTATCATATGGGTAACCGGAGAGATACGTTCAATTTGATCAACTGCAATAATCAAATCTAGAACCCTAATTGAGCGAAATGTGATAAGTAAATAAAACCACATAAAATTGAAGTGCAACGAATGCTGACCTTGATTCTCGAGAGTCTTGTCTGCTCTGGACTTGATTGAATCCAAAGAGATAAAAAACGATGATGTCGTGAAAGAGTCAATTTTGTTCTGACAGTCCTGTTGTAGTTGGCCCTTTTGCTCTGCGTGCTGCTTGTAGTGAGCAGCAGAGAGAGACTGAGAAATGCTTGGATTTGAATGGAAATTTTGCTTCAGTCCCCGCCATTTGGATTTTGGTTTTTAGTGGTAAAGAAAAAGGGGCTTGGGGCAAATTTGAAAACTAAAGTATGTAATTTCGTGGATTTAAATGTGATAAAATTTAAAATGTACACCAAAATTTTATAAAAAGAAAAAAAATGAAATTTTTTATTTTAACAACTTTTTAAGACAATGTTTTAAAAATAAAAAATAAAAATAAACAAAATTAAACCTAAAATAATAAACACAAACATATATAAACGAATTTCAAACACAATGTTTTTGTAAATCAACTAATTAAATTAATTCTAAGCTAGAAAACTTATGGAGCAAATGAACAAATTGTATTTGTATAATTGTATTTTAACAAATATCAAAAAATTTGAAATATTACCGAGCTGAACTAAACAGTATGTTGTTTGAGTTCAGCTTATTTAAGATTTTATTAGGTTTGAGCTCGACTCATTTAAATTTTAAGATGTTCGAGCTTAGTTCGGTAGCTCATTAAGAGCTTGGCTCGAGAACTCGACTTATTAGCTTATTAAAAGTTTGTTTAGAGCTTAGCTTGTGAGCATAATTTATATTTTTTGTTTTTAGGATTAATAATGAAGCTACATTGTTTTGATTTTATATTCGCGAATACTTCAAATGATACATATAACGAGCTTGTTCACGAATATGTTCATAAACACTTAAACGATATTGTTCGTTAAGTAGTGTGCGAGCTAGTGAAGTAAACTCAAGCTTAGTTCGTTTGTTAAACAAGTTTGATTAACAGAACAAACGAACTCGATCGACCATTTAGCAAGCGGAAATTTCGAACTGTTTGCGAGCTTATTGGTTGATTTAAAGTTCTAGTCAATACTTACATTTACTAATATGGTATTTACTATTCATGATATTGGTAAAAAATACATATTAACTATATAAAAATAAATATACATATTTATCGATAACTAAACAATAGGTATTTATTTAATATTTTTAAAATATAATGTTTATTTAATATTTTAAAATAAGTGAGATTTACTAAAAATCAAATATATAGAAAATTACTCTTTATTATAATCTCCCAATTTTTTTTTCCAAGTGAATTGATATGATCCGCACCTAGCTAATAGGATGAGTTGGATAATTATCTGGCATCAACTCAATGGGCCTGCGAGCCCATATGCATGGTGTGCTGGATTTTCTACTAGAGCTATTATTGGTAATACTACGTCGTTTTCTAAGAAAAACATCGTACGTACATCAATTATTTTGTTCTTTATAAACAATAAGAAAATATAAAAAGCCTTTCGAGTGTGGCAGCCAAAGCATGGAGGGCCCATAAAATAACCCCTATTATCAAACACAACCTATTAAAAACTAATACCAAATTGTTGTATTCTTGCTGAATTACTTAATGATTTTTTTTAAGCATGTTGAAATAGGTTTTTTCATATTGTAATTAAAATATACATTTGAATTATGAAATCAATGTATTGCTTAAAATAATAAATTGGTCAAATCGAATTAATTGTCCCAATTTAAATATGTAGATTAAAATTGTCAAATTGAAAAAGAGACGGATTTAAAAAAAAATTAATAGACTAATTGAAAAAAAAAATCTTAAAAAAGAGATACTAATGTTTGACTTTGTAAATAGGGAAGCATTCAACTTATTATGAACATACATGAACGTTGACGTAACCTTCTTAGTAATTAATAACACTTAAAAAAATATTATTAGAGGCTTATCTCTATTTTATTTTTTAACTATTAACTCTATCCATATAAATTATTATGTATAAATGCCTTGAATTCCCCAGCTCAAACCCACAATATATATTACTAATTTATTAAATAATCTGACTCATTTTGAGCTATTTAGCATCATTTGTTTCATTTTTTTTAAAGTTTAATAATTTCGGTTATTGTTCGTAAAAACTTTAAAATTGTTGCATCTATATGAATATAACTACTCTAATAATTGAAATGTATTGGCAGAAAAAGCCTGCATTACATTACAAATTGGCCTTTTAAAAGAACTATATGCTCTTCCACAAAAGACTAATTGTTGATTAAAAAATAATATTGCTTTAGGAAGAAAGGGAAAGTAAAAAAAAAAAAGAGAAATTAGAAGTACACATGAAATGAATATTAACCCTTTTGTTCCATAAATTCTTTAGAGCCGAAAGAAGAAAAGTTAATTAGGCATTAACCTCAAAAGATGAGATGAGAGGAACATTCCAAGAACACAGAAAGTGTAATTAGCAAATATTAATTTTGATCTTAGTGGAAAGTAAATAGATTAATTAATTGTTAAAGAAAATAGACTTATAGGGTTTGTCAAACTGATGAAGCAAGGAACCATTAACTCATATTATAGCTGCTAAAGCATATCTCCCGATGGAGTGAGATTATATGCACCGTCCAGTTGTGTGGTTATCCGTCAATCTAGGTTAGTGACCATTTCTCGGCCTAAATACGACACATTATTTTTTGGAATGCATAAATATTATGTTTTTTAAAAAAAAAAAATAAAATATAGAGAAGCTCACTAGCACTAATGTGATTGACAGTAATCGAATTCGAGAATTCCAAATTTTATCATCTCCGTAAAAAATAAGATGATCAACCAGATTTTACTAACCTTCTCTTTTCGAAAGGCGAAAGGAAGGAGGTTTCCTTTCCGCAGGGACTAGGTGAAAGAATGTGCTACCTACCATATCAAATAAATTAATCCAAAACTTTGTATGTTCATCAAATAATAATAAGAAGAATGTTGTGATGAATTATTGTAACAAGCATGGGGATTTGCATAAATTATTTCAGATAATGGGCTGAAATTGTAGAGTTTGCAAAACCTAAAAAATAAAGGGAAATTACAACATATATAACACACTTTTGTACTTTGCTATTAGTCTCACCTTAATTTCTAAAATTATATCATTTTATGCACATTGACATTTTAAACTTTTTTTTTTAAAGAAAAATATACACATTGAGAAATTGAAGTTTTAAGGCTAAATTCTTCTATCGAGTTTTTCGTGACTTTCGGTGATTCCCTGACAACAATATATGTGTCCTTGAACTCATCTCGTCGAGTACTTCCAAATGGGGTGGCACAATCAGTGATCATGTCATTCTGGTGGTTGGAAAAACTTGGTTATCAAATGAGTTTTGGTAAATTCTGACCAAATAGTAAAGAATTAGGAGAAGATGAAGGCATATTCAAAACCAGCTTTCTTGGCTTTCTGGTAATGTGGAAATTTGTGAGTTTGGCTTACCATTAGCGACTTCTTTAACGAGGCTTCTGCAGGATAGAATGCACAACACCTCCAACATTATTTCTTGCGCCTAATTTCATGATAGCGTGTTAGTGTGATGTTTTCACATTGTTAAATACCATGAGTAAATAAATATATTTACACATATCTATATTTAGATACATGTATATACAACTTATAAACAATATGGTAATATGGAGATACACGTTATACACCCTTTTTTTAATTGTATACACCATTGAGACTTTTTAAAAAAATCATATATCTATTTATTTACTTTTATTTACATATATAAACAACAAAACTCATCAAAAATTACTAACGGGCAATGGTGATAATATTCTAGTGTATATGAAAATTTTTTGAACAATTTCAAAAAATAGTTTATATTTATTTACCAGTGAAGTTTGTCTAAAACCACCAAATAACAACAAAATTTTTTTGGGTGAAGTTGCTAAATTTGTAAAGAATTTTGAAATTTTATATACATTTATTTACTTATATATACTGAATATATTTTGATAGGCCGTTTTTAATGTTTTGGTTTCTATTAATTAATATTGACCAATAGTGATATGTTATTAATATGCTAGATGAATACCTAAAATATGTTATGTGGCTAAATGCCTCAAAAATCAAATCATAATACGATGTTAAAAGATTAGCTACTCTTACGGATTATCTCGATTAAATTGCAATTTTACAAAATTTGATAATATATATGATTGTTATTATGTATATGAATTTTCAATAATAACAATCATTGTTATTAATCTAATAATGATTTTTAATGATAACAATATTGTTTCTAAAAAAAATTAATTTAAAAAACAATAAAATATTAATAATGATTCCCAATAAAAGTTTATTTTTGAAAGACAGTAATATTAATACTATATTTTTACTTCCTACATCTCAAATCTTATTATTATTTTTGAATAGTATATCAAACATAAAAATAAATTTAGAAAAATAGACCATGCAAATTATTTATTGTACAACTTAGCGTTTAGAATCAAGTTTAAAATCTAAATTATTAGATTAATCTAAATTCGAACATGGCTGGAGTATAACCATGGATCCATGTTCTAATTGAAAAACTTTTAAATTTTAATATTCTATTATTTTTTTTAGTACTAACATTTACAAATAGCTATTAAAAATAATTAACGAGTATTCAAATAACTAAGTTTATAAAAAAAAATTCTTATAATCTCTAAAAAAAAATATTATTCCCACTTTTTTAGTTATATGTTAATTTTTAAAGGTAAGATATAATTATTAATATGTAGACATATGAGAGTATAGCTAATTAATTATATTTACTTAAAAATGGATGATGGTGTCATAATCACAATCATTAATTAACTAAGGCTATAACTTTACAAAATGGTTAACGTGTAATGAGGTGGCAAAATAGAGGAATTGTTGTGATTTTTGAAGTGAAAAGGAAATAAAAAAAAATTGTGGCATTATATAGAAAATAAGTCATTTTCTGAGAGTGATATGATATATTTGTCTCATAATTGTGAAAGTAATTGAAGGTTTTTGGTAAGTGGTAACCACTTAAACTGCTCAACTGCTTGGAAAGGTATGTTTTTATGCAAAGTTGGGTGAATTAAATTTAAAAAATAAAAAACACATAAATTGAAAATTAAAACTAAAATTAAATAAAAATATAAGAAAATCACATAAAATTCACCCACTAAACACTAAAAATATAAATATAATAAAATAATACCCTATCAAGATAATTAACTATTCTATGTACAATTATTGTATGACACATTTTTTAATAATAATTTTCTTGATTTTAATTATGATGAGTTTGTCCCTAATTTAATAAGATGTGTTAATTAGGATCCTTAGTCCTACAAATGGGAGGTGTGGGAACAACATTAGAAGTAATAATTAGAGAACAAATAGAATTGCAGTGTGGGGGAGTAGTCTATTTTTGATAGGGTGTTTGTCTCCTCCTTCCTTCCAACTTCCCTTAAAACCCTTAAACCACACTCAAGGAGAAGGGTTTGTCCTACAACGCATTTGGTTCATTTAGGGTCCTTAACCGTCAATTTATGATTTAATTATTTTTTAACTTGAACCGAGTAGTGACTTGAATGGTTCAATAAGGGATTCTAAAATGTCGATTCATTTTTTATTCAACGAATTACAAGTGGTTCAAGTTGGTTTTGAAAATTAAATACGGTTCAAACATGATTCACCAGTAATTCGACATAGGTTAACGACCCGCTGATTGATGGTCTAATATTTCGTCAAACTTAAACCGACACCTATTATAGTTTGGTTCGAGAGTGGTTCTTATTATAACAGGTTAACAACTGTTTGGCCCAACAGTTTGCACTTTTGACCCGCGGACTCCCCTGGCCACCTATATATATATTTACACCTTGTCCTTCCTGCTCTCTTCTCTCTATGGGGTACTATAAGTCTTTGAACATGTGCTCTGGTCTCGTGCCTAGATTCCTATTAGAAACACTTGTAATTAAGTTTATTATTTTACTAAATACTTTATATTATACATTTTCAATTATTTTAATCATATACTAAATGATGTTTTGTCACTCATCACGTGATGCCTTAATTATCTTTTTTCGTTTTTTTTTTTTTTTAAAATTTAGATTTCAAAAAAGATTATCTGATTTTGTGGGCTGTTGGTAGACATATAATTTCCTTTTCTTATTTGAAGAATTTGTTATTTTTTTGTTTATAATTATTAATGAAATGAAGTAGTAGTATAAGATTCATATATCATACTAAAAATTAAATTAATGGACCCCATGTCATAGATCTCACTAATTATATTTTATTTATTTTTCTAATTCTGTTTTAGATCTGAATCTCCATAAATATTTAGTATTTATGTTTTTGTTTTATTTTTAATTTTAATTAAGATCTAAATCCATCCCTAAACTGCATATAAATCAGTGTTTTTGCAGCCTCTTTTGCGTTCAGCTTTTTGATTTTTCAACATTTTATTTTATGCAGCTTTAAATTAAAAGCATGATTTTGGACATAACTCTAATTAACATAAGCAAGTACCATTTTATAGAGAATTAAAATAACATAAGTAATTTTAATCTTGATAAATATATCTTTGTACAAAGTTAAATAAAATCATATTATATTTAAAAAATTAAAACCATATTTATAAAAATTATCTGTCACTAAAATATGTGGCGAAAAATAAAAGGAAATTATAGTTTTAAAACGAATTTAGCAATATGCAAACTATTGGTTCAACTGCCAAATTGGGTTACTTGAAGCAATTACTCTAATCAAAATCATGCATGGACTGGATATGAATTCAACGATGTGGACATAATATTAACACTAATTCGGAATATATGAATGTAAATTTTCTTATTAAATTAAAAATAATAAAATAATTAATTTTGTGAATTCACACGCCATTTTAGGAAAAAAAAAACATTTTATATTAGTGAAGATATTAAAATTTATTAATATTTCTAGTATTAACATAGTTAATATAAGTTAAATTTTCTTCTAAATAATGTTTCTCCAAGCATTTTGTCTACTTCTATTCTAAATTGAGTTATAACTTAGATGATAAAGGGTTAATTAGTAGTTGTTTGAATTGATGGAATAAAATAATCAATCTATCTGATGATAAATATATACGAATTTCTAAATTATATGATTTAGTTAAAAAAAACATGTATTTTAAATATATTATTTAAATAAAATAAAAATTGATAGAATAGGCAATCTCGCATCTATCATTTTGACATAATTGATGGAATTGTTTGTCAAATGAACGAATAAATTGGGGAAATAAATGGAAAGACAAAGTTGAGTCAGAATCCTTAACTCTTATCGTTTCTGTTTCAATAAGAAAAAAAAAAAGATAAAAAAGCTTTACCCTAAAAAAGAGTATATTCAAATTAAAATACAGTTATCTTAACCCCTCTCCCTCCCACCATAAACAAATGCTTCAGACACCCACCTAAAATTCCATTGCCATCTCTAAAGAAAAAAACCATTTCTCTGCACAAACATCATGGCCTAGCTGTTTCTTGGATCCGGAGATTCTGGGTTTCTTTCTATTGCTTTAACCTATTCTTTTCATATTATAATTAAAAAAGCATATAGCCCACAAGACATGTTTTGGGTTTTCTCCCATTGCTCCTTCCTAGGCTCAAACCCTTCCTTCTGTTCCTCTCATTGGATTTTGTAGCATAGCTGTAATGCCTGTAAATTCACGGACCCTTCTCTCTTCTTTCGCTCTTCTTCTTCTTGTTTTTCTTCCTTTCGCAGTTTTCGCCGTAAACCAACAAGGCCAAACTCTTCTTTCATGGAAGGCAAGCTTGAACGGAATGCCTCAAGTTCTGAAAAATTGGGCAGTTACTGATGAAACTCCCTGCGCTTGGTATGGCATCTCATGCAATTATAATAATGAAGTTGTTGCATTGGATTTGAGGTATGTGGATTTGTTTGGCAAGCTTCCTTCCAATTTCACCTTCTTGTTTACATTGAACAAGCTTATCTTATCCGGAACCAATCTTACTGGTGCCATCCCTAAAGAAATCGGTTCTCTTCCCCAGCTGACATCCTTAGACTTAAGTGAGAATGCTTTAACCGGCGAAATCCCATCTGAGATTTGTAACTTGTTCGAGCTTGAAGAACTCTATCTCAACTCAAACCAACTTACGGGCTCGATTCCAATTGAAATTGGAAATCTTACGAGCTTGAAATGGCTAACCCTTTATGATAATCAACTCAGTGGTGGCATACCATCCAGCATAGGCAAGTTGAAGAGTCTTCAAGCGCTTAGAGCAGGTGGCAACAAAAATCTTGAAGGCCAATTGCCACAAGAAATCGGCAACTGCAGCAATTTGGTGTTGTTAGGCTTAGCTGAAACAAGCATATCAGGTTTTCTTCCCCCTACTCTTGGCCTTCTGAAGAAACTACAAACTATTGCCATTTACACCTCCCTTCTGTCCGGCCAAATCCCGCCAGAACTTGGATACTGCACCGTTCTTGAAAACATCTACCTTTACGAAAACTCACTCACCGGATCCATCCCCAACACACTAGGCAATCTCAGAAATCTCAAGAACTTGCTGCTCTGGCAAAACAACTTAGTTGGTATGATTCCTCCTGAGTTGGGAAACTGCAACCAAATGTTGGTTATTGACATATCTATCAATTCACTCACTGGAGGAATTCCTCAAACATTCGGCAACCTAACAGAGCTTCAAGAACTCCAGCTTAGTGTTAATCAAATCTCGGGCGAAATTCCGGCGCAATTAGGCAACTGCAAGAAGATCACCCATATCGAGCTTGATAACAATCAAATATCCGGATCAATTCCTGCAGAATTGGGCAACTTATCGAATCTGACCCTGCTATTCCTGTGGCAGAACAAGCTCGAGGGAAATATACCGGCTTCCATTTCAAACTGTCACAATTTAGAGGCCGTTGATTTATCTCAAAACGGTTTGATGGGTCCCATTCCAAAAGGAATATTTCAGCTGAAGCTACTCAACAAACTCTTGCTCCTCTCCAACAATCTTTCAGGCGGAATTCCTCCGGAGATTGGCAATTGCTCATCTCTGATTCGGTTTCGGGCTAACGACAATTTGCTCACAGGATCAATCCCACCGCAGATTGGGAACTTGAATAACTTGAACTTTTTGGATCTCGGATCAAATCGTCTTTCTGGAGTTATACCGGAGGAACTTTCCGGTTGCCAGAATCTCACGTTCCTAGATTTGCATTCAAATTCTATTTCTGGTAATTTGCCACAGAGTTTAAGCCAACTCGTTTCTCTGCAATTAGTTGATTTCTCTGACAATTTGATACAAGGCACTTTGAGTCCAAGTCTTGGCTCGCTCAGGTCGCTCACCAAGCTCATTCTATCGAAGAATCGCTTCTCAGGCTCGATTCCCAGCCAACTCAGTTCCTGCTCTAAGCTACAGTTATTGGACCTGAGTGCTAATCAGTTTTCAGGGAATATTCCGGCGAATGTCGCTAAGATTCCATCGCTGGAAATTGCATTGAATCTGAGCTGCAACCAACTTACTGGTCAGATTCCTGAAGAGTTCACGGAGTTAGGCAAGGTTGGGATCCTGGATCTGTCATACAACCAGCTCATCGGCGATCTTCGATATCTCGCAAATTTGCAAAATCTCGTCGTCCTCAATGTTTCGCATAACAAATTATCAGGGCGAGTACCAGAAACGCCATTCTTTTCAAAGCTTCCCCTCAGCGTCCTCATCGGAAACTCCGACCTTTGCTTCTCCGGCAATCAATGCGACGGCTCCAATGATAAGCGCATGAAGCGCGCGACGGCGGCGCGTGTGGCTATGGTGGTTCTACTGTGTACAGCGTGTGCACTTCTCTTGGCGGCGCTGTACATTATCTTCGGAAGCAAAAAGCGACGTCGCGGGACCCATGAATGCGATTTGGAAGGCGACACAGAATTTGAGATGGACCCACCGTGGGAAGTGACGTTGTACCAGAAACTCGACTTGTCGATTGAGGACGTGACTCGATCGTTGATAGCCGGAAACGTCTTAGGACGCGGGCGATCTGGCGTCGTTTACAAAGTGAGCCTTCCGTCCGGTACAACAATCGCCGTAAAAAGATTCAAATCAGCCGACAAAATTTCAGCAGCCGCATTTTCATCGGAGATTGCGACCTTAGCCAGAATCCGGCACCGAAATATTGTCCGATTGCTGGGATGGGGAGCAAACCGGAAAACGAAATTACTGTTCTACGATTACATGAGCAATGGAACATTAGCAGCATTGTTACACGAAGGGACTGCTGGATCAGTAGAGTGGGAGACGAGGTTTAAAATAGCGTTGGGCGTAGCGGAAGGCTTGTCGTATTTACATCACGACTGCGTTCCGGCCATTTTACACCGAGACGTGAAAACGCATAACATTTTGCTGGGAGACCGTTATGAGGCATACTTGGCAGATTTCGGGTTAGCTAGACTGGTTGAAGATGAGCAGAGCTCCATTTCAGCCAACCCACAATTCGCTGGGTCCTACGGTTACATAGCGCCTGGTAAATTTTCAATTTCAAGTAATTGGAACCATTAATTATGATCATTAAGTGGGTACTAATGACTTGCAATCATCATATTAACATTGAATTTAATTGCAGAATATGCTTGTATGGTGAAAATAAGCGAAAAGAGCGATGTTTATAGCTATGGAGTAGTTCTATTAGAGATAATTACAGGGAAGAAGCCAGTAGATCCGTCATTCCCAGAAGAACAACATGTGATTCAATGGGTGAGAGAGCAGCTAAAAAGAAAGAAAAACCCAGTAGAGATACTTGATCCAAAATTACAAGGTCATCCAGATACACAAATTCAGGAAATGCTTCAGGCACTGGGTATATCTCTGCTTTGCACGAGCAATCGAGCAGAGGATCGTCCGACAATGAAAGATGTAGCTGCATTATTGAGAGAAATTAGACACGAGGGTGGTGCAGGAACTGAGACCCACAAGCCGACCACCAAATCTGCAAAAACCACAGAAACAGAATATTCATCATCTTCTGTGACCCCAGCTCAGTTGTTACTGCTTCAAGCTTCTTCTAATTGTTCATTTGCTTACTCTTCTTCTTCAGCTAACTATGCTACCAAAAAGCAACTATCAGCCCCAAGTACATAAATTAGTTAGTTAGCAAATGTTTTTTGATTAGTGATGGAGATTAAGGAAAATGTAAGTACATAGAGCTACTTGGTCATAAAAAGCTGTCCGGCTGGGTAAATTAGATTAGCTTGTTTAGTAGTTACAGTTAATTAAATTGTAAACCGGTGCAAGAAGGGGTTTAGGTATCAATGAATGAGAGTACCCTACCACGTGAAGGAGAGAAAGGCAACAAAACCCAAAAAACAAGCAACTAAATGGGTGAATCAACAAAGTGGGTGTTTCTTGGAGTTATAATGGGTAATTTTTTCTCTAGCGTATGGGCCCAACACCCATAAACTAACTTCATGTTTAAAATATCCAAATTTAATCGTAGCTGATGGTGATGACTCTATGATGAAGAGTAATTATACTTAATTTAGCAAGATTTATGAGCAATGCGTAATGGTTTCCTTTAATTTTGATCTTTGAGATTTATGTGGAGTATGATCCGGGATATGATTATTGCTTAGAATCCTTAACATAAATGACCCCGACATTGAGGATCACTATTTTCTGAGCTTCACGTACGTCAAATCTGATTTTATGTTTCATTAGTTTCAAATATCTATCAAAAATTAACGTATTCAACCAAATAAAAAGAAATTCTATAAAGTCGTTCTAAAATTATTAATTAATCTATTTATCTTAAATATTTAAATTATAATATAAGAAACAATACGTATGTTGCGTTATATATTCTATTTTTAATTTACATTCATATTTCAACTAAAATTTAATTTAATTTCTACTAAAAATATTTTTGTACTTTATATTTTCCTTTCGAAACAAATCATATTATATAATATAACATTTATTTTTATTTCAATTTTTAAAATATGATCCATTACAAATTATATTCCTTTAAGAGTTATTTTAACAAACTTATTTTTTACATTCAACAATTTTAAAATATTTTTTTATAATACTTAAGTTGAGAATGTGAATAAATCATATTTTTTTAATCTTGAAATTTAAAATAATTTTTATTAATTTTTTAAATTTAATATTTCTTTTAAAAAAAATTGAGCTGGAGACTGAGTAAGTAAGAAATAACTTAAAATTCATTTATGTAATCGAGAAGCATTCTTTTTTTTTTTTTCCATTCTAAAACAAACTCTTAATTTAAAAAATTGAGGTATTTAAAATTAAATTTATGTAATTGAGAAATAAAGTAAAATTGTAAGAGATCCAATATTAAAATTGCATTCAATTTTTTTTTATTCTAAAACAAAATCTTTGGAATAGAATTATTTTAAAAAAAAAATAAAATAATCTTATAGTTGTGTAATTTCAATTCAATAAAATCTATTGTATAATTTTTAAAAAATGGACGACGACATCAAAGTTACATAAAAATCAATTTAGCATCGGACCACAATGCAAATATAACAAAACAAGTAACAACTCATATGTGCAGTACAAGAAAAAGATGGGAACTTTAACATTTCCAGGTCACTGAATAAATCTAACTACATAACTGGATTTGCATACTGTCAGGAAAATATTTAAAATAAGTAAAAACTAGAAAGGGGCTTCGCTTTTGGAACCCCTTCAATCCATATTACAATTCATAGATTAAATTTTTTAATAGAAGAGGCTTAGCTATAGAGATCGTCATCATCTCCTGCAGTTGCTGCTGAAGCAAATGGATCGGAAGCTCCACCTCCAGCAGCATCAGCAGCATTCTCTGAACGATCTGAAAAACGGAACTCAGTTCCCAACCCACGAGATTGTTGCAGGGTTTGAGCAAAGAGCTGATACTTCCTGATGTCAGCATCACTCACACTTCGGCGGGCATATTTCATTGATTCCTCAAAGTGAGCTGCCTTTATCTCAGGGACTTCATCAACATCATCTTCTTCCATTGCCTCAGGGTTCTCTTGCTTTCTTTTCTCTCTCTCAATGTCCTGTTATTTTCAAACGGTTAAGCAAAGGCAAATAATAATAATAAACAAAGTACTTCCAGGAAAAAATCAAATACCTTCTCAATATTTTCTCTAATAGCATATTTGCAAGCACGCTGGCAAATTTCAGTGATATCTGCACCACTGAAACCTTGCGTATATCCTGCAAGGGCAGATAGATCAACATCACGAGAAACAGGTGATTTGCGCAAACAGGCTTTAAATATCTGAAGGCGGGAGGCTTCATCAGGGAGAGGAATGTAAATCAACTGGTCTAGACGACCGGGCCTAAGCAATGCTGAGTCAATAATATCTGGTCTATTAGTTGCGCCAATGATAAAGACAGTTTTCTTTGCCGTCATTCCATCCATTTCTGTCAGAAGTTGATTCAAGACTCTATCCGCAGCCCCTCCAGCATCTCCAACAGATCCGCCACGCTGAAAGCAAATATAAACAAATTGGAATTGAATATATAAATGGAAGCTAATAGATTACAATGGAACTGCAAGGACAACATCTGCTAAAGGGAAGCATGAATACCTGAGTTGCAATGGAATCAAGTTCATCAAAGAAAAGTACGCATGGAGCAGATTGCCGTGCTTTGTCGAATATTTCTCGGACATTTGCTTCACTTTCTCCAAACCACATAGTCAAAAGTTCAGGTCCTTTAACACTTATGAAGTTGGCTTGGCATTCATTAGCAATTGCTTTTGCAAGTAAGGTTTTGCCACAGCCAGGAGGTCCATAAAAGAGAACACCTTTTGAAGGTGACATGCCAAATTTCTCAAACTTCTCAGGATGTTCCACTGGATATTGCACAGTCTGCCAATAATGACAAACATATTAACACATGATTGAATCCTAAGAATGGAATAAAAGAAAAGTGGAACAACAATCCATCTAAAATATATTTCAGAAATGAAAATCAATAAATCACAAACCTCTTGAAGCTCTCTTTTGACATTTTCCAATCCACCAATGTCTTCCCATGAGACGTTAGGAACCTCCACAACCTATGAAGAAAAACACATTTCAGTATTCTCAAAGGAAACAGAACACTGTGAAACAGGAATGAACATGTACACACACGCAACATACTATTTCCAGGAAATAGAATAGTTTACAAGAACGGTTTATAAAATTAAAAATCATGCTTTATATCTCTAATTCTACTCACTGTTTCACGTAAAGCTGATGGATTTGAAGACCCCAAAGCAGTCTGGAAGTGTTCATTAGTCACAGCCATTGAGTTTAACACCTCAGCATCAATCGTTTCATCTTCCAAGTCAATGACATCCATTTTCTCTCTAATGCACTGAAGAGCTGCCTCTGTGCAAAGGGCAGCAAGATCAGCACCAACATAACCATGGGTATCTTTGGAAACTCTTTCTAGATCAACCTGAAATAAAATTATCAGTTGAACGTCAGTTTACACCTATATTTTAGAGCAACATGCAGTACATGGGAAGAGTGTATTTGTACAGTCACTCACATCTTCAGCGAGTTTCATGTTTTTGGTATGGATTCTGAGGACCTCCAAACGCCCAACTTCATCTGGCACGCCAATGTCGATCTCTCTATCAAATCTACCGAATCTCCTCAGAGCTGGATCAATACTGTTGGGCCTATTAGTAGCTCCCATAACAATAACATGTGCCCTGCTCTTAAGGCCATCCATTAATGTCAGAAGTTGGGATACAATGCGCCTCTCCACCTCACCATGGGTCTTTTCCCTCTTTGGAGCAATAGAATCAATCTCATCAATAAAGATTATCGATGGAGCATTCTTTTCAGCTTCTTCAAATGCCTTTCTCAAGTTGCTCTCACTCTCACCAGCCAACTTTGACATAATCTCGGGACCATTAATCAAAAAGAAGAATGCACCTGTCTCATTAGCGACTGCTCTTGCAATCAGAGTCTTTCCAGACCCAGGTGGCCCATAGAGCAAAATACCTTTGGGAGGCTTCACACCAATTGATTTGAAAAGCTGCGGGTGTCTGAGAGGAAGTTCTACTAGCTCACGAATCTGAGCCATTTGCCTCCGAACACCACCAACATCATCATACCCCACCTCATTTAATCTCTCCTCATCCTCACGCTTGATAGGCTCTCCTTCACAGAAAATTTCAGTATCTGGTGCAACGACGCAATATTCACCAGGTTCCATCTCAACCACTTTAAATTCAACACTTCGCATACCACCCCTGACCAAGAAAAGGTCACCCTTCCTCACAGGCCGGTATGATTCCAAGAAGTATGCTGTTAAACAACCCCAAAAAAAAAGAAAAAATCATTCATACAGAACATAAGAACTATTATTCAACTGCAAAATACAAAAACGAATCGCTATGTAACATCAAAAACCAGAAACTTACGCTTCAAAAATGCGTCGAACAGATTGCCAGTAACACCTTCAATAGTGTCATCAATTGGAAGAATGTGAACTCTCTTCCCATACTTAACATCAGGACATTGATGGACAGAAACCACATCTCCAAGACGTACCCTAAGATTCGACCTGACAACTTTGTTCATTCTGATTTTGGGTTCCTCACATTGTTCATCAGCGAGAATAATGCACACTGTATCTTTTCTTTTCTTTCCCTGTAAATTTTAGTTTTTGGAGAAAAATTTTCAGAATCAAACTTCTTAAAGAGTAAAACGAGAAATACAATGTTAGTCAGAATGGGAAACTTCAGTTACCTTAATTAGCACAGTATCTCCCCTGAAAAGTTGAAGCTTTTCCATAGTATCAGGATGCATAGAAACCACAGAATTATCATCATTAATGGCCTCATCAACCACAAGACGATTAGGAGACTTCTTTCTCTCCAAAATTGCAGTAGAAAAATCTCTCTTTCCACCTTTTCTGTTATATATTAATTTGTAAAAAACACAAAAACATAAGAATCAATAGGACAAAAACAAACAAACGCTACATTACAGTTTCATGTGATGAGAAGAAGCATTAAAAAAATCATCAAAACAGAAACAGAAAACAATTTTCCAATTCACACCAAAAAGCTCATAACTTTGGTTTTCTAAAATACTCATTGCTTCACGGACAAAATCAAACAAACATGGGCACAAATAAACACAAAGAAATTCAGAAAAAAGGGGGAAAAACAAGGGATATTGAGACGCAACGTACGGGTCAGAGGAAGAGGAGGGCTGACTGGAGCTTTGATCCGCCATTGTTAACTAGAGATTGTGTCTTTCTAAATAAGCTGTTCGTAGCAATTCTTTCAGAAAAGTTTTACTCTGTTAAATCTAGGTAGGTATGAGCTTTTATAGGGAGGAAAAATAAAATAAGAGACGATTGGGATTTTTGAAAATTTTGGAATCAAGATTATAAGAGGACTTGGACTTCGACTCTGTATAGGATTGGTATTACTATTACTGGAAACTGCCTACCGCCAGTTACTATCACGCGCGTTTCTATCCAATCAAATTTTCCCAGCTAATGTTTCTTTCAATCATAACTCGCCACGTAGGCATCATTTACTCCACTTCACTTCCTGCAAACCCTATGCGGTAATACCCGATCCGTCACTTTAGGGCGGGTCGCTCGGTACATACATGAACAGTTGGAAAATATCGAAAATATTTATTTTCAAAACGATGCCGTTTGAAGTCGGTTGGTCCAACTTAGTTTATTAGATTATTAGAAGAAATCAACGAACGATGTCGCTCCGAACTAACCAGCTTTAGTATTTTTGCAAGCCGCGGCTTGGTTCGTTTAGTTGGTCGAGATTTTTAGCCGTGCAACGGCATGTCGTATGCCATCATCGTATGGAACCACTTGAAACGACCAGTGTGACGGTTGCAAACTCAGTTGCTCCGTCAAGTCTGGTGTTGTGATTTCTGTCTGTGAGTTCTTGAATTGAAGGCAACGAGATAGAGATGGGTATAGAGATTGCGGGGAAAATAGAGAAGGTGAATGGTAAAGAACTGAGCTATACTGAGTTTGTTGAGAGGTTTTTAGCGAAGAACCAACCAGTGGTGTTAACTGGTCTCATGGACGACTGGAGAGCTTGCAAAAATTGGGTCACTGCTGATGGCATCCCGAATCTTCAAATTTTTTCTACCCTTTTTGGCAAATCTAAAGTTCAGGTATTCGTTTGGTCTGCCAATCTTCTCCTTAATATCACTTAATCACAATGCTTCTATGATTTTCATTTGTTTGTCTTCTAAATTTCTTTCTTTATTTTATGCTTTCCTGCTTTACAAGGTTGCAGATTGTGGAACTAGAGAATTTACGGATCAGAAAAGAGTAGAAATGACTGTTTCAGAGTTTATTGATTGCTGGGTTGAGGGCAATGCATCACATCATGTGGGTAGTGAAAAACCCCTGCTTTATTTGAAGGACTGGCACTTTGTAAAGGTACAAATTTTAAATCTACATGGATTTTCTGAGTTCAGTTTTTGCTTTTGCCCATAGTGTTTCAATCGCCATATGGCTTTAAATATCTGCTACATCACTGAAATTAAGTAATTCTTTGGAAATTCAGTCTTTGTTCATACTGGTTTAATGGTACAATATATAATCACATGCTTATCTTTGTTTTTTTTTTTAATCATCCTGAGCATAGTTTTAATGAGGAATTAAGAGCTTTATTGTTTGAGGCTGGTGCTTAATTTGTTCTGCTGCAAAATGGAGATTTAATAATATCTGTTTGTGGATGTTACATTAGTTAATAAGAATCTAAGGAAGCTTTTAGAAGATAAAAAAATATTTTGTTGCCAGGTTGATACTTGAGAAGAAGTCTCCTATCATCTTGTATGCATGGAAAACTAACATTGTTCTAAGGAGCAGGCATTTTGGCACCCATCAAATTGGTAACTATCTCATTTTGATAATGAACATTCTTTCTAGTTCATCATTGAGCCTCCTCGTCCTCTGTTCTTGTACTGATCGAATTTGTAATTAGCAAATTTCGCAAAAGAGAAGAGCAAACTTGCAAGAAAGAATAAACCATAGTTTTTTATACAAGTTACAAACAATCAGTATTACAAATAAAAGATTGGGGCACAAAGCAATTTAGAAATCATATTGCAATGTCATAGAAAAACCACTTATTAATTTTTTCTCAGCTGCCAGCATGCTAAAATTTCCCGCTGCATCATGAAAATGACGATTTATTTGATTTGGAGAATCCCACTGTGTTGATTAATTCACTCTTAGTATTAGATTTAAAGGGAGTGGTTTTACGAAACCCCTAATACAATTGAATTTTTCCTTTGGGGTTCCACACTGTTCTCTTTTAGACTTAGGACTTATACCATTGTAAAACCAATGTGTTGAAGTGCATGAGTTGGAGCACTGATTCTTAAGGTGCATAAGTAGGAGAACTGATTGTTCGTCTGTCTATCTTGTTTTCTCATATTCTGTTATCTTAATTCTCAGGAATACCCTGAATATGTGGCATACAGAACCCCAGTACATTTTTGTGATGATTGGCTAAACCTATATCTTGACCACCATCGCATGCATACTGATCCAGACACTTATCAAGAGAACAATGAAGTTTGTTGCTCCGACTATCGTTTTGTTTATATAGGAGGAAAAGGTGAGTAGATGTTAGAACTTCTTATTTTGCTCGTTAATAGAGATAAGAGCTTTTTATTGTCAAGTTTGTATTTCCTCTGCATATGTTTGGTTGTTTTCCAGATAAACTTCATCCTGAAGAAAGTGCTTACAACTTTTGATTTCTTGGGCAGGATCTTGGACTCCTCTTCATGCTGATGTTTTCAGATCATACAGTTGGTCTTCAAATGTTTGTGGGAAGAAGAAATGGCTTTTTCTGTCTCCTTCTCAATGTCATCTTGTGTATGACAGGTATGCCTACAAATAATTGTGTTCTATAGATGATGCATGCTGGCCAAAACATGGAAGTAAGTCCCTCATCTCATAATAATTTCCCCAAACAAACAAGTATTGAAGAAATTGAAACACAAATAAACATCAACTGTTCTATTCTTATATGGTGCATTGTGTTTCACTCATTGGATTGTCTTATTTATCTAAAACTCAACTATCACGATAATGACCTCGATGAACTTTCCTTTGCAATTAAACTGGCAACAATGGCATCATCTGGTCTTTGCTTCAGTATTTGCTTAGAATATACCCACCAATCTTATTCAATTGCCAACAATTATATCAATATTTATGTGTCAAACATTATCAAGAATGGCTTCATCAATTTTGAACTTTCATCTTATTCTTGATCTAGGAACTTGAAGAGCACAGTTTATAACATATTTGATGATGTTAGTGAAATGATGTTTCCAGGTTTTAAAGAGGTAAATACTGGTCTATATTTTTTATAGTTTCTGTTTTCGATTCTATTCTGAGTGTGTTTATGTTACTTGGTTTGATTCTAGACTATCTGGTTGGAGTGCATTCAAGATCGCAATGAAATTATTTTTGTGCCTAGTGGCTGGTATCATCAAGTTCATAATCTGGTATCGTTCACTTTTCTTTTCCTACTGCATTTTTTTTTATTGTGCATATACAAAAATGACATTGTGTATGCTCAATAACTGTTTCACTTGGGAAGATATCACATTAATTTAGATATAGAAACATATTTGTGCAGCCATTTGACGCTCATTTAGCATTATTTTTGTGACACAGCATTTTCACTTGGGAATCTAGTTAATTTTTCTTTGACACTTGCCTGTAACTTTTTCAGGAAGATACAATATCAATAAACCATAATTGGTTCAATGCATATAATCTTTGTTGGGTAGTAAGTAAAGTTTAATAATCCATTACAGAAAGTCTTATATGATATATCTGAATAAGCCAAGTACTTGTCGCTAATTTCTTGTTATTCAGTGGGATTTGCTACAGAGAGACTACAAGGAGGCAAAAGAGTACATAGAGGACATCAGGGATATCTGTGATGATTTTGAAGGTGTCTGCCAGCGCAATCTAGCAGCTAACACAGGTGAACTGTTGGATAGTGGAAGAAATAGTTTAAACTTGCTTTAAATATGATGCATATGAAACAAGTACCAAATGCCAAATGCCATTATTGATTAGTGTTTTTTAACAGGCATGAACTTTGTAGATTTCTTTATTTTCCTGGCACGGTTCTTCTTGGCCAATGCTATTCAACTCTTCTGTCACCAACACGCAGAAGATAAAATAATCTGTAGATCATCATCGGAAGTAACTCAACATTTAGCTTTCAATTTAACTTGCATACGGGAAATCGCAGTTAAAATGAAATCCAGTGAAGGTGTGACTGGAAATGGAGGCTTCTTCTTGGATTTGAAGGAAACATTAAATGATCCTGAGTTTCGGAAACTCTGTCTTAGCTTGGGCAGAACGTACGGTATGATACATGAACAGGATTGGGATTGTGATGCAAAGAATGGTTTGGTATTGGATCTTTTAGAGTATGGTTATTCAATCTGTAATTTTGAAGATTTTGTGAAGTTTATAGACTATGTTATAGCAAAACTTGGAAATACATGTGTGGAGGAGAACATATATCTAGTGACTTAATGCTGTAATTTTATTATTTTGTTGTTAAATCTATACCAGCTAGATGATGGTGCAACCGCAGGGGCAGGAGGAGGGTCTTTGCATTTCTCATTTCGGATAAAAACGACTGTCGTTTTTTTTTTTTTTTTTTCACTTTGTCATATATCATTAGAAACTCAGAAGCGACATCGAACCCTCGATCGTCACAGAAGAGAGAGCAAACTTGATAATTTTCTCTCCTGATCTTGAGTCTCTCTGCATTTTATAATCGACCATCCTAATCGCTAAGATTGCAAAACTGCTAAGCGATGGTTCATTGTTTGCTAGAAGAGGCTCAAACACTCAGTTCTTCCTCGTCTATTAAACTGAGAAGCCTAGATGATTAGCAAACCATAAGGTTGAACGTTCACCAGCTTACCAATCACAAATCACAACAGCCTGCTCTTCAAATTCTGCACCGTCCCACACCACGCCACAATGGTGACATTTGGTACTAGTGGTAACTCGGATTCTCAGTATTTTCTCCAACAACTTCGCTTTCTCAATCTTAAACGTTCCATTATCCATATGTGATTTGCATAGCCTATCAATGAAATTATTTCTATCAATATATGCAATCTTCAAGTCTATTTTCAATCTTAGTTTCCTCTATTTTGATTTTTCTTTAAGTTTGGCCCTTCAAAAATCTATTTAATTAATTCTAGCTAGTACCAATTATCAAATTCATGAAATGGGCGATTTAGTTGGGTTTCAGTGATAGAAAATCAGAATTGAGGCTCTGATGATCCAGTTATTTATGTTAAACATTTTTGTTATTGTATTCATATATTTGTTGATTGGTAGTTCTTCAGCAGGCAACAACTTTAGATGAACCTGGTATATTAGTTAGGACAGCGCTAAAAGCTACTATGTAGATATTTTGACCCTAATACTTCCATTTAAGCAAAAGATTTTTTGGTGCTAGCATTTGCTGGATGGGTACCCCCAGACCCCACTCTTTTCCAATTTTACCTTTTCTATTTTGGGTAGCACAATTTGCCATTGTACGCTTAACCTGGTGTACCTTTTCTGATCTTGCTGGTCTAGGATCTAGATCATATGCATCAAGTGGCAATTAATTTAAAATTATAATACAAACATACAAAGATAAGAAAGGGAGATTCAAATTGATCTGGCAAGATAAAATGAGTCACTAAACCTCTTAAACAAGATTTAGGGTTCAAATTCTTGCATTATGCATGGAGAAAATTGGGTTTGGAAGGTCATCCCTTAATTATCGAATCGAGATTAGTGGGCAACCATTCTTTCTTATTTTTCTGGATTGGATTTTAATAATAACAGTCAATCTGAAAAGGATAAAGTAAAAGAAGCGAACATTTCTCTTTATTTTGGATTTAAAATATATGGCACAATTTTTGTTGTAATGGAAGATCAATAATAATATGCAATATTCTTTTATTTTTTGGTAACTTTTGCTTTACTCTGAATTGGTTCCTTAAAGGTGATTGTTTCTTTGCTTTTCATGCTTAAATTAAAGTATCTTTTTCATGCCTTTCCAGTTCAACTCATCAGCGTTGAGCACTGACACCCCAATCCTAATAATAATCTAACATTCTTGCCATCATCACTGTGCTGCAAAATTCTTCTGCAATTACCAATAAATTACATTAGAATGTTATTACAGTATATATATATTTTTTTTTACTGTTACTTTCTTTATCTGTAGATGAACAAGAAGAAGGGATCTGCCGACTTCCCAACAAGACAGATAAGGTAGTGTAGTTTAGTTGGTTACATCACGACTTTTTAAAAGACTGGAAAAAGATTAAGTTAATTACTTATGATGTGTAGTATCTAATTATTTAGTATAAGAGTTGAAGTTGAATGTGAAAAAGGACAAGTCTTGGTTGGAGAAGAAAGCTTGATGCAGTTATTTATTTAAAATATTCCTAGATTAGTGGTTATGTTTGACTATTTTAAGTATTATTTCTTACAAAATGATAATGGTGGCCACTGAGATATGTTGTTGTACTTTAATATATTTTTCAAGAAAAGGGTTGCATTGCAGCAGTATACTAATGAAGAGAAGGTTCATTTGATTGGGTAAGTATGCTAATACAAGATTATAATACTAATAAAATTTATATATCTTGATGCTTACCACATGCATTTGCCGTATAGAAAGGATGAGTGTATGGGTTTTCTAAATTACATATACAAAAGCAGAGTTAGTGGGTGAGCTCCTCTTACAAATTTGTCACTAAACAATTATAAGAAAGAAGAAAACACACAATTCATTGTTGTTAATAGAACCTGTATTTCCCCTAATTTACATAATCCAGAAGTGGGTATTAGGGGAAAATGAAAAAAAGTGAATATATTTTATATTCAAGAAACAAAAAATGTACAAATAGGCCAAGCCATACTAAGGCCTTGGATGAAAAACAAAAAGAATGCACAAAAATTAATATCTTACTCTCTCTTCTATGCCAAATTAATATATATATATCTTCTTCTTCATGGACACCTTACATTTCTTCCAGGGCCACCATAATAAAAATAAGTACCCCAAACATTGTTTTTGCCTTGCCTTATATCATAACAATTAGGATGATCAGCTAAAAGGTGAAGATTTGATAAGGGTAACAAACTATTATCCCAATCCACAACTTGTAAGTTCCTAAAATAAGATGCTTTTCCAAATCCTTCTTCTGCAAAATGACCACTGCCCATTTGTGTAGAAGTGTGATACCCTGCAGATCTAGAGTTCACAATTTCTCCTCCGAACTGAACCATACTTGCATGGCTTCTTAAATGACTGAACAAAAAAGCTGGCCAATATCCTACCAGCAGTCCTGACCCAAATTCCAGCCACCAGTTTCCATGTTTTGGGTCCTACATGAATTTTCAATGTATTTGCACTTAGTACCATTTATATGCTTCTTTGTTTAATATAAGAGAAATGCAAATTTTAGGTGAAAAAAGGAAGTAAAGATGAAAAATGCTTCTCTACCCTTCTAAGACCCAGAGCCAGTTGGAGTCAAACTAATAAAGAACTGAACTTCAATAAAGAATACATCTAACATAAGTTGACGACACCAAGGAACCCTTTGACAAAAAAAATTAAAAGAATCTTGCATTTTTAAAATAGTGTGAATAGGGAAAAGAACCAAGAAAAAGTTAAGTATTTGTTTTTGACAAATTTATTAATCATATGCACTGTTTCATAACAACAGCATAGGATAGTGATGTTTTGCCTGTCCAAGCTTTTCTTTTCTTAGAAGGAAACTACTGAGATTGCTCAAGTAACTGTAAAAACTGCTTTACAAGTCTTAAAGTTTTACGACGAAAACATTCTTAGTGCTAAATAATGCACCATTTTCTTTGGTTAATGACAAAAAAGGGAATCGTAAAGAGGGTTACCTTCCAAACCATTAGACCAATATCAAATTGTCTGCTATTGTAATTAGACCTTGGAGATATCGCAGCGCCAATCGCAATCTTGTTGTTAGTTTGAACAAAACCAGAACACAGCAAGTTGTAGCACCCAGTAGCTTGATATGCATCAGTCTGCAAATTTCTTAAATAATTAGCTACAGTTGTCTTTAACTTTTGCAAAGGATTAGAAGAAGTTGAAAACAGAACTCACTGTCCAATAAGTGAAGAATCTAGGATAGTTATCTCCATATAACTCAGGGCTAACCTGTTCATGAAAATTAATTAATTAACAAACATATTTTGAAATTTGAATATGAATAGTTTTTAGTACTAGAAAGCAGCTTGCCTGCCAACCAGCTTCAATGGTATTTAAATCATTTCCAAAAGAACCAGAAATGACCCAAATTTGTGATAAGCTGAATTCATATTGATCAGTAACGCGAGGAGCCCACACATTTATATTGGCCTTTGCTCCATAATATTGATCTCCATTAACAAACACAACTGCATGCTGTGATATAACAAAATATCAAAAACAAATTAGGTATATGATTATGAACAGAACAGATGTTCATTTCTCTATCTCTCTCTCCTCTTTCACTATCACTGCGTATTTTTTTTCCTCTCCTTACAGTAAATAAATGCTTATGACATTTGCCAGAGTACTCTGTCAAAAGAACTGATTTTTAAGCCCATTGCCTGCTCTTTTTTTTCCCCTCTTATTTCTTGTTCAGCAGTTCATACTGAAGTGAATTATTAATTTTTCCAATACAATGGAAATTGCGTTTCTAATAAAAATGGCCATTTTAGGCTAGAATTTGAGGAATTGCAGAACGGAATGAACTATAATTCTTTAACCCCAAAAGAGAAAAGAAAAAAAAGACTAACCTCATGGCCAGAGCCTGTTGAGTCTCTTCTTACATGTCTTCTTAATTTTCTGCCAAATCTTCTAAATTTAGTTGCTCTTAGAACATCCTGTTGTGTAGTTCTTCGGATTGGAACAGTTCCTTCAGGGCATGATTCACCTGAATCTGCCCATAGCTGATAGCTCACAGTCGTTGTCCCTGCAGTGTCATTGCCTTTTGGCTTTTCTGGAGGATCCTGTAATAATATGGTCCAAATAATCAACCAAAGAAAGATTGTCCATATATATCAGAAATGTTTCTTTGCATACATTTGGAATAGAAACAAAACAGAAAAAATATACCAATGGTTTTTGTCCTTTAAGCATGGGATGGTCAAATGCTGGTTGAAGATGAGATAAAACACAATCTATTACATCACCATCGGGACTCTGCAACCAAAACAAACAAGAACCCAGATCACTAAAACCTATAAAAATGTAAAAAAAACAAGAAAAAAATAAATATAGTCCAAAAAAAAAAAGAAGCACCTGAATTGTCTTTACTGCGGGCTTGTTGATCTTTCTAAGATAAGCATTGACTCTTTTTAGTTTCAAAATCTCATTTGTCGGCCTGAAAGTTTGGTTGGCCGGTATCCGGTGACCGGAATATTGTAAAGACGAGACAGAGGAAGTAAAAATAAGAAGAAGGAAAACAACAAAAAATGAAAATGTGGAAGAGTAGTTGTTACGAAAAATAGAAGCAGCCATTTGTGTGGAATATTGCTGTTGTTTCTTCTGTGGTATTGGAACAACTTGTTGTGTTTGTATGCATTGGAGTTGTCCTGTTGTGTGAAGAATACAAAATGGTTCATTCTTCAGTTTTGTCCATGGAAATGAATCAATCTTCATATCCATACAAAACAGAAGCCCCTTACAAGAAAAAACCAGAACTGATTATTTGTTTACTACCTTCTCATTTCCATATTATATAAATATATACTCTCTCTCTTTCTTTGTCTCTCTCTTTTTTCTAAGAGAGATTTATGGTCTGACAAACATGAAACTTAAAGCACGAGCATTTTTAAATAAACCTTGATGATGGGTAGAGTGGAGTTTGTGCTTTTCCAAATAATTTTTAACCTTTCCAACTTGGTTTGTGCTCAAAATGGACTATTTTATTTTATTTTCTTTTTCATCTAAATTTTTTTTATACCTTAATAGATGAAAAATAGAAAGTCTATCAAACTTTTACACTTAAATGCAGACACTGAATATGAGTTTCTTTGGATGTTACAATCGTATTTCAAACTAAGTAGTTCAACCGTTTTAGACTAATCTGAATTGAAATATAATATATAAATCATTTAAATCGGTGGAAATACGTGTTTTTTTTCTTTCTTTCTTCTTCTTCCAATTTTAACTTTTACCCTTCTGAAAGTAATTCTTGATTTCATGTGCTGTTGTTTGTATGACTTTTAACCTTTTTTACTGGGGTGGTACATATTTTTCTTATTCAAGAATATTTTTTTTGGCCAATTCTTATTCAAGAATTAGTAGTAACTATTGTTCTTTGAAATAAAACAGTAAAGATAGAGGATAGCATATGATGCTGTTACCACTACGAAGTGGAAAAATATGTACCACCCCATTTAGCTATTTGGTGGGTCCAAAAATAATCATGCTGTTAAATAACTCATGATGATGATGAATTATATTTTTCATTCCTTATTGCTTTTGACTTAATACTAATTTTAATAATGATAATATTAATCAAGAGTCTTTAATTATGATTTACTGTTAAACAAAACTAATTAATTACCAGCAAACCATGTGACTTGCATTTGTTTTTAATAATTTTTTATGTTCTGACTTGCTTCTTTATTTTATTATCTAGCTGGTTAAGATTAATTTAATTTAACATGATTTAGAAATTAAATTTTATTTTTTGGGTTTTTTTTTTTTAATTGAGCTGTGTAATTCTTTGACACATTATTAATGTTTGTTTTTTGACAAAAAGATTTGAAATTTACAATTAAATCCAACTAATAAGAATGAATTATTAAATATTATTCTAAATACTTAAAAAACCCAACAATTGATTGCTATTTATATGGTGTTACAGAGTTGTGCATTGTTCTTTTAGATGAAAAAAAATTGCCATTTGTAGAATAGAGCTTCAAAGAGACAAAACTCCAGCTGATCATAAGAGAAGAACAGCATGACTGTGTTAATTAAAATGGAAAAACATCAGAAAAGTAATTAAAAGACAACAGGTACCAAATTTATAAATACTTTGATCCTCTTCATATAATTCAGTACCCAAAAAATAGGCATAAACCAAACCAAGAACCAACAAAGTTGACAAAGGCCAATATTTCCTACTCCCAAAAACTGAAATTATTAAATTCTCAACCAAAATAAATGCAATGGGACCTATCTCCCTTCAATCACCAGTCGGGTCTCTTGAATGCCATTAAATTAAAAGCACCTAATACATACAGTATGTAATGTCATGGTCAAGTAGTTCCAGTGTATATATATGCCACAGCCACAGCCACAGCCACAGCTAGCCATGGCTTGCCTTCCAATCATATATATATGTATGTGTACACTCCTCTATACGATTTGCATGTTTTTGGAAGAAGAGACTACTACTGCCCAAACTTGGTTGGGATTTATTGACAGTGAGACTGCATTTCTGGGTTTTCTTTAAAATTCTCTAATTCAATAGCCTTAAATATTTAAATATTAGAAGATAGATAGCTAAGCTACAGGGCATTAAGTGGGAGTGACTGTGCCTATTTATTTATTAATTACCTTAATTAATCTCTATTTCAGGTTATTGGAGATCATAATTTCATGTTTTTGCAGATGATTATAATATCATTAAGTAAAAACTTTTTCTTTAGTTATTCTCAGTTTTGTCTTCATTAGAGGTATGCGTGCATGATGATAAGCATTAAATCCTAGAAGCTATAAGCTAATTTTAAAAATTAAGAGGGGTAATAATGATATTAAACAAAGTATAGAATTTTTTTTTTTTTTAAAAAAAAGAGATTACTAGTATTATATTTTTTTATATATGTCATGTCACGTGCACATTCATATTAGGTACGTTACTCGTTATTTTATTTTATAATGTTTAAAAAATTTTCTATTTATTGTATTTTTACACATATAAATAATTAGCAAAAAATAGAAAAAACTAAAATATTAACTTTTGAGTATTTCTTGATATTATATGATCATAAATATTATGTGAAATAATATTTCTAAATAGAACATGATTTAATTTTATTTATATTCCAAATTTTATTAGAACATAGTCTTTAGAGCATAATTTATTTATGTATATTCAAAGCATGGTTGAATTTATTTATTATTATTTTATTATAATCCAAATTTTAGTATGACAATATAATTAATTGATTAATTATATAATTTAAAACGATATTGCAACAGGATTATAAATATAGTTAAAATAATATTCCTTAATCAAATAGAATTTGAATTTATTTATTTTTGTTTTGTTATAATCCAATTTAGTATGACATAGTATTCCTTACTAAAGCATGATTTGAATTTATTTATTATTATTTTATTGTATTCTAATTTTTAGCATAATAAATGAATAAATTATATAATTTAAAATAGTATTCCTTAATATAAAATGGGTATGAATATAATTTAAATAGTATTTCTCAATAAAATATAATTTGAATTTTATAATTATTATTATAATTAATAAATAAATTCATTATTTGTATAATTAAAAATATATTTTTAATAGAATAATAATTTCAAATAGTATAGTATTTTTTGAATATATATGATTTGTATTCATTTATAATCTAAAATAATTAATTACATATAACATGTAGAGACAATTATACCCTTAAATATATAAATTTAATAGGTATATATTAGGAAAAACCAAACAATATGTCCCCAATTCTCATATATTTTATTTATAGTATGGATTATGTATTAGAAAAATGTAAAGTTATTGTAGAGGTAAGTATTGTATACATTAAGAAGTGATTATAATTAAGGTTGAAATAGCAGAATGTAGGGTATGGGCCCTTAATATTTGGTTCTCTTCTCTTTTTAGGGGTATGGGACAGTATGCTTCCCACTTTCAAATACTTGATTTATACAAATATCATATTAAATTTAATCTCTTCTTTTTAAACAGGCCCTCACCCACCTTATTTAAAAGAAATATATTTCTGAAGAATATTTGGTCCACTGAAAGTCACTCTCATCAAGAACAACTGGCAAACTGGCAATGAGATAATTAAGGTGTGTGAGTGGGAGCATGCTTCTTTATAAAGTTTATTTTAGAATGAATAGATTCCAACCCCACAATCTTGAAAGAATATATATATATATACTACACATAAACCTAATTAGACTTTTCAAAAAACAATTTATTTTCTTTATTGAATGTAGCTAAGTAAGCCTTTGAATTTGTGGTAGATTTTATGACATGGGTTTTGTTATTTATAATAAGGCTGCCACTGCCATGCTTTTCCAAAGGAGAATATACATATATACTATAAAAGATTATTCCAAGTTAAAGTGGAGTTATGACAAATACAAAGTAGGAGATGGTATTTAATATGTTAGGTTTTAGTACCACTAAGTGAAGGAGACAATAATAATGAACACATAATTGAGAAGTGATACAGTAGATGCAATTTATCAGTAGACCTATAATAAAAGGTTTATGCATCTAAACATGCATCCATTTTTATGTATCAAATAAGTAGCAGAAAAAATATCAAAGGTTGGATTTTGGTTCCATCATTTTTAGAACCATCAGCCCGCGGTTTTGAAATCGTGGTCAAACCTACTTGCAAAAGCATGCGACAGGCAATTGAGGAAGTAAAGTTGACAAGGAACCATTTTCATTGCAGACAAAAGAGCCACCCTACACCTCAAATAATCACCACATTGATGAAAACCACTAAATTTTCTTAGTGGCTACTCTGGTAGTAGCAATTGAAAATGGGTCATCATCTGATATATGGGTATGTGGTGTGTGGTATTATCATTTTCTATAATGTAATCTATATCTGCACATATATCTCTCTTTTCACTATCTTTATTATTATTTTTTTCTTTATATAAAAAAAAATATAAAGGTGCTCAACATATCATATATGGCTTTCTAAAAAAGCTACACTAAAAAAAAAAAAAAAAGCTTAACTTAGGCTATATATAAAATATAAAAACATAAAATATAAAAGGGGATTATTGTAAATAAGATTCGAATCCTTAAGTTCAATCCAAATTTGATTAGCTAATGTATGTATATTTTGTTCGCATGTGCATTTGGCTTTAATTTTATGGGTATGGTTTGGGAAGTCAAAAAGAAGTTGTAGCAATATCGGCATATTTGACATTTTAAAGAGGCAATAATGATGAAGATTAAGAGAATTCTAAATTCTTGGCTACAAAGTTACATTCTTTTATAGTTTTGCTTTGTAAGGTTTTAATAGTCATTGTATCAACTGAGTGTGATTCAGTTGGTGTTTTCGTTTGCCCTTGTACCATGAGAAGCCCTGTAATTTCAATATCCATTGTTATCTATAATCAGAATGGTTTCATTTTGAATTATGACTATTCTCAAATCTCAATCGACAGTGTCTTAAGTACATGAAATGGAATTCTTGTATGGTCTGAGACAATGATGTTCAAAAGCTATACTTTGATCTATAAGCAACTTCCAACCGACAATTACCTTATATTTTAGATAGGAGTATTATCTTCCGGACACTAAGGATGATCAAGAGTAAAAGTGGCATTATACATAACCAGCTCTGAGCTCTCCACCGACAATTAATCCCATTGGCTAAACCAAATTCTGCAAAAAGATTGATCAGATCAGGTGTACCTTACAGTTGTCCAGTAAATCAGGTAATTTCCATCTCCATTGTCCCTCAAAATCACCTCTGGAATGGTGCTTGGGACTGGGGACAATGTTGTAATGTAATTGCGATTACATTACATTACAGTTTACCTTACAGTAAGCAAATAGTTTAAATTGGTAACAAAAAAAATGTTGCAGAATATTTGATTTTTATGTCTAGTATTAGAAATGTGGACAGAAATTGAAGTTCTGAAACTGAAAACCATGAAAAAAGAAAGATAAGAAAAATAAGAATAAAAAAAAAAAAAAAGTGGCATAAACCAACCCCGGATTGTGTTTCAAGCAAAGTATCGTCTTTGAACTCTGTAGAACTGAAAGAAGCATCTCAACATTCTTCGAATTCTGTTTGCTTACGTGTTAAAGATAAAATGAAATAAAGTAAAAAATGCGAGAAAGAAGAATATGATGCCTCAAATCTATAGTTTGTTCTCAATTAGTTGCTTCTCTTTAATTCTTATTGCTTGATTAAGCTTAAGCTTATTATCTATGTTCTCAACAATGGCTTCTTGTAATGGACTTGTACGGCGGATGGTGAATCTGCCTAGAACTATAGTAGGAGGATTTTCAAGAGTAATGATGGGTCATAATCATAACGGAGGTCGGAGAAGAGATCAGAATGACAATCTACCATTACATTTTCAATTTCAAGACCCTTTACTTAAACCAGAAGAGAGGGGTTTTCTATCCATTTTTGAGCAACAATTTGGTACTAAACATCCTTTATTTTACGATTGTCGTTTTATGGAGGCTTTAAAGATTGCAGAAGATGAACAAAAGTTGATGTTCATGTACCTTCATTCCCCAAACCACCCTTTCACTCCCTCTTTCTGTAGGGAGACACTTTCTTCCGATTTGGTGATTCAGTTTCTCAATGCGAATTTTGTTTGCTGGGGTGCAGTTGCTGATACAGAAGAAGGTTTGCAAATGACTGCAACATTGCAGCCTGCAACTTTTCCTTTCTGTGCAGTTGTAGTCCCTGCTGCTGGAAACAGCTTAGCGGTGCTCCAACAGGTAATATCAGTAATGCCCATTAGCCCAGATGACATAAACTCCCTTTTCTCTAGCAACTTGACTCATTTTTGAGCCTCATCGCCTCCCAATAACCAAAAAAAGGTGTGTTGATCATTATTTGTTTTTGTGTTTGTTGAATTGCTAAAGTTGACTATATATGTTTAGATGGAAGGGCCAATTTCTCCAGCAGAATTAGTGGAGATTCTACAAAGGACAATGGAGGAGCAAGGAGCAGCCTTTGGGAAGGGAAGAGCAAAGGCAAGAGCCAAGGAAGAAGAGAAAATAAAAGCTGATCGTCGACTAAGAGAAGAACAAGATGCAGCTTATCTAGCAGCATTAAAGATAGATAAGGTCTGTACTTAAAACACATCACATTTCATGCCATTAATTCAAGATTTTCGGAATGATGTTTTGAAATATGAAAATATTTCCATTTGTAGGAGAAGGAAAATCTCAAGAAACCCGGCGGTATTCAATACGAAAAGCCCAAGCAAAATGCAACCCATAAACAATACAATGGTAAAGGCAAAGAATCTGCTGCTTCTAATGATCCGCAACAAGTAACAAAGGTATTATTAGTATGCAAATTTTCTTTACTGAATTATAAAGATCTTATGTACCTACAATAATTGGTTAACTTCAGATATTGATAAGGTTTCCAGATGGGGAAAGAAGAGAGCAGAGTTTCCTCTGCTCAGACAAGATCCAATCAGTTTACAAGTATATTGATTCATTAGGAGTAGCTGGAGTTTTTAATTACAGGTTAGTATCAAGCTTTCCAAGAAGAGTCTATGGCTTTGAACAATTAGGAATGACACTCAAAGAAGCTGGACTCCACCCTAAAGGAACACTCTTTCTTGAGCTTCTGTAATCATCATATACCATCATAAGATGAATCTCTTTCATAGATTAATAATAATAATAATATGTTAAATTAGTTTAATTACTTATTCTGCATTTAACCAACAACATTCCAATTAATGATTATATTTGACTCAAAAAATCAAAATTACCTTTAGAAATTTTATGTTTTGGGCTGCATCATATTGAATATGATTAATTATATTGCTTATAGTTCACATTATGCAATCTTTGTTTCCAAAATTCTAAACTAAATTGATCAAATATTCAAAAACAGAATCACTAATATTAGAAGCTTAAACTTATTGATATGTTTGGATCAAACATTTGAAGAAGGAGTTTGTTTGTCTTCTTTTTTTTTTATTGTGCATTTTTGCTGTTTTGTTAATAAAAAATATAAAAACAGGTATATTTGTATAAAATATGTATAATAGTTATATAATAATTATGTAATAATATAGTATTTAATAATATTTATACAATACTGATATAACAATTATAAATTTTTTTTAATAAAAATTATAATTTTCTCTTTAAATTTTATCATATTTTTTTTTTTTTTTTTTTGAAGCAAAAGGCCAATAGATCATTATTGCCTTAAAGCATAAAAATCATACAAAGAGTTGGGAATGAAATGCCAAACATGAGTAGGGGCATTTCTAAAGGAAGCTCTAGCAAGACGGTGAGCACCCTCATTCGCAGACCTGCGAATCCATCTAAATTT
>CANUEY010323057.1:0-27198 GCA_948099555.1 Croton setiger | reverse complement strand
TATTATATAAAAAAACTAATTTTTGTATAAAATATTCTTTTTTTTTTGTTATTTTATTTTTTTTTTCTCTCTCTCTCTCTCTCTCTCTCTCTCTCTCTCTCTCTCTCTCTCTCTCTCTCTCTCTCTCTCTCTCTCTCTAGATATGTTTTAGAACAAAATCAGATTACCTCTGTATGTTAACGTAATAACAACTCATTTGCGTAAAAATCACGAACTGTCTCTCCTTCTCTCACTTTTCCTTTCCCCCTCAAAACCCGTTCTTTTCTTCCTTATTCTCTTTTTCCGTCCATGGCGAAATGATATACGGGTGAATGTTTATTTGGACAAAATTTTAGATTAGATTACAATACTATTTTGAGATTTTTATTTCTCTTTTAGAAGGTTTTAGTTCATTTCGCTTACTTAGGTATTATTCATGTTTGATTGGATTCTTGAGTTTTGACGTAATTTTTGGAATTTTTCAATTTTTCAAAATATGTTTTTAGACCATTCAGTCCAATTTACACTTATTTTGTTGTTACCAAATTATGATATAACGATCAAGCTCATCCCTTAAATTAAATCAAATTGATCATTAGAGTAGAAAAGTTATTTGAAAAATTTTACCGAATACACAAAACTCTGATGGATTGAAAAAAAACTATAAGTTAGGTGGAACCACCAAACTAAACCAACATTTAGATATAAAAAAGAAACCCTAATTCATAATATATGATCTCTTCAGAAAAGAAAAAAAAAAATAATAATAAATTAGCCTACTTGAATGAGTTATTCAATATCTATATAAGGTATACAAGTCCGCTTGTTGGTCAGCAAAAGAGTACCCAATATGAATGATGAATTTATTTTTTCTGATCCTCGTTATTATTATTATTATTATAATTATTCTCCATACTGTCCTGGACAAAGTTCATTTGACAAACAAAAATATATATAATTTTAACAGTGAGTGCATATCGATTTGGATAAAGATTAGAGTTAAAGGCTCCTTCCTAGTTTCCAATAATCAAAGATTAGTGTTAAAAGGGTGGTTTTTATATAAATATACCTAATTAGTGGCGAAGAGTGATGAGTATATATCAACTAATCAAATCTTCCCAATATCTTAAAAAGCTATACCAGAAATCATAAAAGCAAAGCATAAATTATACCTATATGCTCTTCTCTTCACAACTATACTATATTATATAGTTATGTTTTGTGGGGAAATTTTGTAGATGAGAATCTTAATATATGTTATACCAATGGCATGCTTCAACTGCCTATAAAGATTATGTGGTTTCCAAAATGGGGGTTTCAACTTCAAAGGTACATATTTTTTTTTTTTTGCAAATTAAGTTGAAGATAACATTTTTTATCTTTATCTTTTATTCTTAAAAGCACCCAATTATACATATTATATTTCTATTGACACTTTCTTTTAATTTGATATTTTGATGGGTAACATGAGAAGTGACAAATTATTATTATTATTATTATTATTATTATTATTATTATTATTATTATTATTATTATTATTATTATTATTATTATTATTAACCTAAACCCATCTTTTTAAAACAAAACTAAATCAAATTAATCAATCATGTTCGATTGATTTATTATTTTTATGGCCATCAAACATAAAGGAAGTATTAGAATAAAAAAAATAATCAAATAAAAAAAACTCACTTTAAATTCAAACAAAATAATGTTTTTTTATTAAATAAAATTAGTTTAATACATCTCAAATGCGTTCAACAATCGTATTTAAAATAATATTTTAATTTTTATTGATAAAATGATAAAAATTATTTTTTTAGTATTAAAAAAATAAGTCTTAGATAACTTTTAACTGTTTACGTGTTCTATAACAACTATTACATATAATTTATAGTTATTTAAACTGTTAAAACAAACTACTTATGTAGTGGTAATTGGGTACTCTTGTAAATGAGAATTAGTGAAAATGGAAACAAAATAGAGCCAATTATGAAGGGACATAAATGAGACCCACTACAGCACCACTAAAAATGAGGCTTTAATTAGCTGGCAATATAATGCACTTTCTACTTAGCTATAATTATAATGACACTTAGCCTTTATTTATGCGATGTGTCATGTGTGTAATAAACGGTTGTTATAAAGCTTAAAAACGACATGGATTTCTTTTCTTTAAGGTGAAGGTCAATTTAGACATGAGAGTTGTTTTATTAATATATTTATATTTATAACATATATACTCTCGTATTCTTTATTTTTTGAAAATAAATACGCATTCATTAAGACTAAATTAATTAATTAATACATAACAAATTATAAATTATATTTTATATCCATATTATTTCACGTTACATAATATTTATAATAATTTATATTAGTTGTCACATATTATACTTATAACATATAGCACATACATCTATAAACAAAATATACCACAATATCATATTTATACATTATTTAATCTAAACTTATTGAAAACAATTATATATGTGAATGCAACAATGAGGGGATTGACCTAAGAAAATTGAGTCTGAAATGTTACACTTCACGCTGTGTCCTAATTTGACAGATGCAACAAAAACTTGAAAACACAAATTGCGATTTTAATGAATCGTATGCTCAGCAAGTATAAACTACAATAATTTAAATATGCAATATCAATAATTTCATAACAATAAATTAATAACATCATTATGTATGTGTTTATGCCATATAATTTCATTTAATTTGATTGTGACACATCAAGTCAAGTACTGCCCCATAAATTTCATATATCATATACCATATGACTGGACAGTATCAAGTAAAATTATTTGTAAAATCATGTATTGATCCGTAGGTCCTGTCTATAAAATCATAACATGACTCGTGGATCCCGCTTGTAATAATTTGCAAATACAAGGTCAAATCCTGTACAACATCTATATCTCAATTTCAAATATAATCAATTGATCGGACTTCAGTACAGATTCAACAAACAATCAATTTCAATATATTCAATTGATCGGGCTTCAATACAGTTTCACAAATAATCAACAAACAATGAATTTCAATATATTCAATTAATCGAAATTCAGTACTAATCTAACAAACATTCAATATCTCAATCACAAATAGCAAATCATTTCAATTATCATTTCTAAGGTTTACACTTAACTCAAAGTCAAAACTGAAATCAAACATCGAGTTGCTTTCCTCGCTCCCCTCCTATACTCTTGTTAGTGATGATGAGAGTGGATCGATATGGACAAATAATTAGAGTAATGGTGGATTTATTATCTAAATGATACTAGAATAAATAAATTCTAACTGATAAACCGAAATCGTAGTTAACCAATTGGTCGGTTTAGTTCGTTGTTAATCAAATTAACTTTGACATCAATGACAAAATTAAGATGAGTCAACACGCATAACACATGTTAAAAGAAAACTAGATCCACCAATGCATGCGTTAATGGTTGTACCAAATTTACTAGGATTTTTTCTAAAGGATTGAAATGAAAAAGATGAACGTTAAAATAAAATTACAGCTTAATTTTTAAAGTGTATTAATATTTTTCAGTTAAGTTTTTAATGCATAACATAATTAAGAGTACTCAAACAATAATTTATTATTTTTATATAAATTCTGTTATTGTGTTATATAAGTTATAATATAAATCCAAAACAAGCAAATAAAGATTTGAGAACGATTGGGTAGCTCCGGATTCTTATAACTACTCTCTTTTGTAATTTGACATTTGCCTCTTATCATATAATTCTTTATTAAGAAACCTCTTAATAATACTTCTGCTTCATATCCAATCCAAATTTGACAAACCAAAATTCATATCTCAATCAGATTAGAAAGAAAGGAAAGGAAAATGTTCTGTTTTACAGACCACATCTTTATGGTTGGAAAATATTTTAACCTTAATTAATAATTTACATATATTACTATCACCGTTTTAAAATAATAGTCTCATTTTTTTTGACATCTTAAAGTATTATTCATCTTAGGAGAAGTATTGAACATTTTAATTATACTCTATAAATTATATAAATCATTAGCAGAGTAGACGTGCTTTAATTGGTATTTTCACCTTTATGAAAAGTGGAATGAAAATTCTGAATTTAATTTTTTTAAATCATATTTTATGTCAAATGGTTTAAAATACTTATTTTGCTCATCGGAAAATTGGAGCTCTCTAGAAAAAAGTTCTATCATTATGAAAAATAAAAGATGAAATAATAAACTAAAAATACAATTAAATTAGTTTAATAATTTGTTTTTAAACTCTGTGAAGATAAAATTGACCATAAGACCATTTATGGCATTGAAGATATTATATTAAGCCGGAGAAACTAAAAAATTGAACCTTTTCAAAATTCAGCTCACATATTTTTTGATAAAGTTCTTTTCTTTATTATTTTTGCATATACATATTACAACACAAAAGGAATGGTCCATTACCACAAAACACAAAACATTTAAATGTGTTCTTACTGTTGGGGCAGGGCAGATATAGACCTTAATTAGGGGAGGGTCGGACCTCAAGACCTTTTTTTTTTTCAAAAATTGCTCCTTTTTATTTTTTTCCCTCCAAAATTTAAATTAAATATTTTGTTCTAAATAAATAAAAATGGGGTAACCAATCAGTGGTGAAAAGCAAAAAGAAGTGCTGATTATTGTAGCGGTTGAAGACATGAATGGTGGTCAGTTGTATTGTTTGCTATTTTTTCTTTCCAATTTGACTTTTCTAATAGACTTTGATTATTGATTTTAGGGATTAATTCTAATCTTATATATATGTATATATATTTGACAGAGGTGCACGCCCAACACACGCACTTAAGGGAAGAGTCGCTACCTAACCCGGGCTTCACAGGCCTGGGGACGTTGCTTACCATTGAGCCACCCCAATCCCCCTTAGCATGTCAATATAGCATTATATTGATGCAAAGTCAATCCTGAAAATTTGTGGAAAAAAAAAATAAATCCTGAAATAGAAAAAGAAAAAAACAAGGTTTGAACACAGGGATGAGTCCAATGGGCAGTGCTAATATCACTTCAAGACTTAGCCCATTACAACCCTAAATTTTATGAATCATGAGCCTAAATAATGAATGAACGGTAAAATAAAACATCTTCTAATTCTATGTTGAATTTAATTTGGCAATAGTTTGGATGTTTCTAATTGCCCGATAAACAGTTTAAATTAGCAGAAGTTTGGTGTAAACAAAACCATACAAGAATACATGTTTGATAGCTCAGTTGTTAAAATGTAGGGAAAGTTAAGGGAGAATTGATATGCTAACCGAAAAGGTGATACATTTAAATCACAAGTTTCTAAAAAAGTGAAGCAATGGATTGGTTATCCCAAATTGGGGGAGTAAATCCAACACACACATATAGATGCCTGAAAACAACTGTTCCAGATGCTTCCCATTTGTAATTGGTGTGAAAAAAAAAAAAAAGAAAAGAAAAGAAAATTCTGTTTTTTCCCAGAAAGAATAAAAATATGTTGTGGATGGGGTGAATAGACAACATGCTCTGCAACTGCAACTTTCTGAATTCTGAAACAAATTAAAAGAGCATCTTCCTTCAATAGGACCACTTCCACTCACGCTCCCCTTTTTTTTTTTAAAAAAAAAAAAATTATGGCTATCCTATTTACAGAGTGCATTATTCCCTCCTCTGTCATCCCAAATGTAATAAATTTACAATTATTCTGTATCTTCCAGTATTTCTGTGAGCAGATTTATGGAAAATAAGGTTCAAGTCTAGTAGGAAGAAGATGGAAAAGATTACAACCTATATAACATAGGCCTTCAAATCTAATCACAAGCCTAGGCCCATCAAATTTTCTTTGTTTTCTTTGTTTTTTGGGGAGAGTGATCTTTCATACAACCGCCAACAACCACCGAACTTATCACATATTTAAGGATTAACGATATTATTGTATTTAGTAAGTCTTTGTTTGCTAAATCCACTTACATTAAACGCCGCGTTGGGCATATCTAATTATCATTATTGTGCAAATTAATGTTGGTTAAAACATTGATTACCTTGTTAAGTTAATTTTCTGCACTATCTAAAATGATAATCTTACACAAGTATAATTATAGATATGCTTAAACAGCTGCAGTCGAAAGAGACTAAAAGATCAAGACATCATAGAAAATGGTATTCTTCAGCCAATTTGTAAATGGGCAATTCAACATCAGATCATTAAACAGCTATTTCAAGCATTCTACTGCCTACTTTACTGATCAATAACAGAAATGCAAAATGAATGTGAACTTAGTGCGGCGTTTCTTTACCAGGTCAACCAGAAATAGAGAGCCATGGTCATGTAAAAGAGCTGATGTTCAACATCAAATATTACATGCCTACCTTCTTTTCACGTAACACAGGTGTGACATATATACAAGAACTACTAAGAACAACAAAGATGAAAGAAACCTGATATACATTGGAAGGACATCCCTCTACTAATTCTAAATGCCAGTAGTTCAAATACAGAACACATTCAAACACAAAACAAGCTCGACCAATAGAAGATCAATCACATCATTTTGTTCAGAGTTAAGAACTGCTACGCAGTGCAGAAACTATAGATACATGCATAAAACATGTAATACTAAATCAGTACGCAGACTCAGTTTAAAAATTAGATTCATACATCCATGAATATCAATCCAATTCAATATGCACAAATGGGATTGCTTCAAGTCTATATATCTTCATAATTAACTGCAAGAGAAACAATCATATAACAATTTTTAAACGTATACTTCATAATACAAATGCATGAATGCAAGAAAATGTTCGAACTCATTTTCCAGTAAGGATGAAAGCAATAGGAGAACGATGGTAAATGAGGAACACATAACCCAGAGGATTTCTGTTTCTGGGTACATGTCAGAAGACCTAGGTGTAGTGTGAAATCCATAATCACATTACCAATAATACCAACTGAGACTATTCTGGTTAATGAAGACACCAGATATTGCCATTTAGAAGAAAGAAAAATAAATGGTTCTTAAATTCCTATGGGAAGAAACTGTTTTCTTCAAACTATACTTAAAAAGCAATCATCTTTGATCTTAAATGCATTCAGACCATTGACACATGCACCACAAATGCCATGCTTAGTAATTGTCTTACCTCGTCTTCACATAATTAAGAATACACTGAAGTTTTATGCTCATTGAAGTACATCACTTCAGAAACACAATCATAATATTTAACTAGAAACTACTCAGCTCAATGTTTTATTTTCGGTGTGTGAACAATATCTAATCTACATGAACCTAAATTATATTTCTGCTTAGCCTTTTCCCTGAAAATAAAATAACCAAATGTCACTTCAGAAACACAATCATAATATATTAAACTAGAAACTACTCAGCGCAATGTGTGAACAATATCTAATCTACCTGATCCTAAATTATATTTATGTTTAGCCTTTTGCATGGAAATAAAATAACCAAATGGGTCCTACAAAATCTATGGTTATGCTTTTCCTGTGGCTGCTGCACACAATGTCAGTATAGAAAACAACCAAATATAGATGAATTCGTGAAATTTCCATAAGAATACACATGAAATTACAAAGGAGAATCTTATATAATATAGCCTATCATTTGCAATGATAAATGTAATCAGTACATAAGCCATATCCAAGACAACAACCTCTCAGAGTTTATTTTCTCCCTTGAAGGTAATGCCAAGAAATAAGGATCGTTAAACCCATATAACTAGTTCTGTGCTCTTTAGAAAATGTAAAAGAAATCGCTTACGACAACCTACCAAATGTGTTGGTACTTCACATTATTAAACCTATGTCTCTGCTACATGACATCAACCTTTGAATTTTTCTCATGTCACTAAAAATGGGGAAGACACAAATCCAATGAAAGGAAATGTAAATGGAATTTTGGAAAAGGAAAAAAAAAAGGAAAGAAAAAGAAAAACTCAAGACTTCCTTCTAAGAGAACATTCTATTGAATCTTGAGTAAAATGTGTTCTTCTTCCCCATTCCCCAACTAAAAGGGAAAAGATATGGAAAAAGGAAATAAAGGGGGAAATTACCATTAGCAAGACAAATGTGTTGAAGAACAAACCAATCTTGTACATCCCATGGTGCCCACATAATCAAAGTCCTCAGCATCCCATCACAGCACAATTATACACAAAGTTAACAGAGCGCTTTTGCGCAAGCATGTGCCATTGGGGAGGACCTTCACTTGGAACCCATGAATTTAGCTCTATAAAACCTTCACCATGAGTCCTAGGTCCACCAATAACAATAAGCTGATCTCCACATGCCCTAAATGCAAGTCCCCAACCATTCATAGAGACAGCACGCTCAGGCAATGCGCCCACCTTATACCATGATTTTCCCTCCTTGTTATATTTTCGGACCTCCATTTCAACAGCTGCATAAAGTTCATTGTTAACCACAGCTACTAAAGGGGGAGCTGCAGTAACCTCAGCAGTTGCGGGCATCTCGATCTCCCTGGCAGCACCACTCGCAGCAGGAGACATATTAGGAATTTCAGTCCATTTCTTTGTTTCTAAATCATATTCCTCTCCACATGTAAGGAGCTTAGTATCACTACCCCCAATTCCACCAATAACATAAAACTTTCCATCCATAAACACCGCCGAACACATCTTCCTTGGTTTATGCATGCTCGGCAGCGTTTCCCATTTTTGATTCTCAGAATTATACATCTCTGCTGAGCTCAGGATGTTTCCCTGAGAGTCACAGCCACCGGCCAAAATTGCAATTTCTTTGCGACTCGCAGAACCAAACAAGCATCTGGGAGCATTCATAGTCATCCCAGAAGACCAAGAATTAGTCAAAATACTATACCTATATATAACATGGGACATCACCTCCTTGCTAAATACCAGAAGCTCTGTACCCACAGCCAAGGACTCCTTATCTGAAAATATGAAACAATCATTGGAAGGCATTCTAGGTAAATGCATCCAACGCCGGCTAATAGGATCAAAGGCCTCCCATTCAAGCAAGTGACAAGAGAAATACACCCAATGTTCAATAACACCACGTTGCCTTCTCAATTTATATATCTCACCACTTCTAATTAAAGACCTAAAACTCCTATTCAAAGAAGCTAAGGAGCCATAATCAGACCTAGAACAGCGAATAAGACAGTTGATAGACATGTCACGCCCAATGGCATCAATAAGGGGATCAGAATCTGAAGATTGCCCTGCTCTATCATCATCATATTGCTCACCTCTAGTTTCACGAGAATCTGATACCCTGCTGTACTTTTTGGGTCGATATTCTTCCCCGGAGCCGTCAAGAGGGTGCTTGCTGTCACTTGCCCTGAAAGGCATGAAAGACGACCACTGTGACTCCGGCTGGCAAGAGCTACCAAAAAATCTCGGTACCAGATACGACCGACCCTCCAACATGTCTCTCTAGTTTGGCCAGTTGAAGCAATAAATTCAATCAACAGTCCAAATCCTTCTTTTGCATTTACAGTGTAAACACACAAATCCGCAAATCGAAGCACCTGAAGCCCCCAAAAGCAGCAGTCAATACATAGAATTAGGCCCTATTTAGAAGTTAGACTTGAATACAAATGGAATTTGATATTGTATTCTATTCCATAATTGAAAAGATAAAACAATACACAATTCCAAATTCTTGTCTGTTGATGAATTACGACTTTTTATTTTCAGGAAAAATGGAACCCAGAAACAACAAAGAAGAAATTATGAATCTTTAGATGTATAAATCAAGAGAGTTAAAAGAAAAACAAATAAAAGGTCGTTTCTTTGGAACAGAAGCAAAAATATTAGAAAGTGTTATTTTCCGGTTAGCTTCCAATGATAAGGAAATGAAACCCAGAAACGCCAAATGAAGAATATCTAGATAGAACCTATGTCTCCTTTAGCTGTAAATTGCAGACGTTAACCGATCTGAATTCAATGAATGAAATTGACTATCCAGTAAAAAGAGAGAGAGACACAAAACCTTCGAAATCAAAATTTTTCAGTTTGTAAATGGTCAAATTTTACTTTACTAACGACGCAATTATAAGAAACAAAATTTTCAGCTGAAAAAACGAAATTCAGGATTCAATTACTTCCATACAGAAGTACCCAGATCTCAGAAACGAATGAACCCCCCAAAAGAAAAACAAAACGATGCTAAAAAATCTAACAAGCGAACATTCCTATTGAATTAGATCTGTTTACAAGTTCGTCAGTCGGATAGAAGAGCAAAAAAAAAAAAGAAAAAGAAAAGAAAAGAAAGCAAGAAGAAGAAGAAGGAAAAGAAAGAAAGAAGTGAATAATAACACAGGGGCAGGGATGGACTTACGGATTGGATAAGAAGGGAAAGGACTTGATTGGAATTTTCAAAATCAAAATCTCTCTTTCTCTCTCTATCCCTCTCTCTGTTTCTGTTCTTGGCGTTGTATACTTCTCTCTCTCTATTAGTCGTCCTCTGGATTCTCTCTGCAAATCAGAGGGAGCTTTGGTATTGGCTTTGAGAGCTAAATCTTTTAGTTTAGAGGTCCCCTTTCTCTCTCTTCTTTTATATTATTATCATTTAATTATATCATCAACCTCTATAATATGGGGTTTAACATAAGCCTCTATTTTTATTTTTTATTTTTAAAGCGCTGGCGAGGTGGTGGTGGAGGTGGTGGTGGACCTTGGGGTGGGAGGTGGAGGTGGGCCCTTTTTCAAACTAAAAAAAATACCTTCCCCTCCTAACAACCGGTGACAGCTATGCAGCGGTGGATACACGTGTTGACTGCTGCTCTTTGTAATGCATAATGAAACTACAGCCAATTTTGACACGTGTTGACCGGGAGATATGCCGGTGAAATTTAACTGCCGACCTCTTTTCGGTGCCAGAAGTAATGGAGGAGGAGACGGGGACTTAGGGCGGAGGACGGAGGATCTACTCGGATTTGGTACGATGTGTCCTTTATGCAAGCCTATTACTTACTTTGTTCGGCTTTATGGTGGGGGCATTAGGTAGGATTGGATCATTAAGCATGTCTTAACCTTCCAAATTTGACTAGTCAAAAATTGATATTAATCGCTTAAATCATCATGATTTTAATTTGGTTTTGCTCTTAGAAATGATATTGTTTTGTAAGTTAATCTCTGAATCACTTAATTAAAAACGGTAGATCCATGCATAATTTTGATTTGTTGTTTAACTAATTTAACAGGTAATCACCAACTTCAATTTCACATTCCTCTTATTTTTATACCAGAAATTGTGAACGAGTAGATTTAAAGAGAAAGAAACTACGCATATAAATATTTTTCTTGGACGATAAGTTATTTTTTCAATTTATTTTTAAATGACAAAATTATCCCTCCATCAATAAATAGTATTTGTTTGTATTTAAAATTGAGATATTCATATGCAAATTTTGAGCCAGAATGAAATTTTGTGAGCCATATTTTCAAAAAGCAAAAGAGACTAATGTTGAGTTTAAGACCAAAGTAAGGTAATCTTTAATACGATGGAACATTCACGATGACAAAAATCAGAACATTCACGGCAACACGATGAATTCAGACCAGCAATGAAATCGACCAAAAATACGATGGAAACAGAATCGAAATTTACGTGAAGACGGTTCAGCATTCAGATACTTCTCTTCTATTCTTCTTCGTCTCTGATGAGAACCAAACACTCTCTGATTTCAAGCAAACTTTCGAAAAATCTAGTTCAAATCGAAGATCTAAGGACACAAAACATAATCCAAGATGATCTCGTTGTGATTCAAAGAGCGGTTTTCGATGAGTTGCTAGCAGAAGAAAAGAAGGTGCAGTTACGAATGAGTTCCAACCCGGAACAGAAAATCTTTTCCGGCAAAAGCAAGTTGGAAACAATAAAGCAGTAGAAGAAAATGCCAAAAAGAAGAAGAAATTTGATTTTTCGGTATTCACAATGACTTATTCAAAAGTTTAGAGGGCTAGGTCACCCTATACAAGAATTCGCGCTTACAAAATAGGAGAAAGATGGACCGTTCAATAATGCATGAAAGCATGCCCAAAGCGCACTTTGCACGCCACGCCAAGGAAGAGGGTATCATAACATAGCATACAACAATTATCTTTGTTGCGGTTTGAGCTAAAAGGAAAAATGGGTGTAAGTAGTTCATGATCTAATAAAAACATCACTAAGATAGCCAACTCTAAAATCTTACCGTTATGAGTCACCACCTATACAAGAAAATAATTCATCCCAGAAACAAACTCTAACTAACTTGCCCAAATTGGTATTAATCCAAAGATTCTAGGTGATGAGGCTGGGTACGCCACTAGAACCCTCACATTCCAACGATGACTTGTCATAAGACCGGCCTTTAGGATTCACGTTACTTTAGGAGAAATATGATTTTTTTCATATCTTTTCAAAAATTAAATTAATTTTTTAATGTGTTTTATATAATAGTTTATTTTGTTTCTCGTGTATTATAAAATTTATATTATTTGGTCCATCCATACTTTTTTTATTATTGAAAATGCAAACAATGATGAAAAATACTAAATCATGTCTCGTCTGATTGTTCATTTGTCTTGATTACACATATAGCATTAGTTTGAATTGAAACAACACTTATTTTCCTAAAAACTTAGAGATTTTCAAGAAATCTATTAATATTTGAGTTAGAAGATGTTTGCTTAAGTTAGATCTCTTGCTAGAATTATTAGACGCATTCTCCAACAAGAAGAATGAAAGAAACCATTTACCTGACAAAAACAGTTTCAAAAGGAAAGCCCAAAGGAGCTGTGAAATGCATCAGGTGCAGGGGTTGTGTGTTTTTGAGGTGGGTTCAAAATAATACTACAATGGGATTTTGATTCAATTTTGACTTCATCTTCATTCATTGGAATTTGGTCAAATTAGTTCTTATCATAATCAATCATCATTGACCAATCCAATTCCAAAATATTCCTTTTTGGACGGACAAAAGTTAAACAATAGCGTTTTGAGAACCGCCCAGCTTGAACTGAACTCGACCGGGTCAATGTTATGTTAATCCAATCAAAAATAGGTGGAGTTTAGTTTTTTTAATTTATCCCCTGAAGCTGAAAGGATAATGAGAGTCTCATTCAATCCTAATCTAATCCCATTCCAATTCCACACCAATTGCATTGATTAGGCCGTAACCAATCGAGAATTGCATTTTAAAATACGTCCAGTAGTAAATTTTGAGTCAGCTCTTTTCGGTAGATGTGATGTGGCTCCAAACCGTCAACTAAGAGAAGTGGTCCTCCCTTTTCTTTTCTTTTCTTTTTCCTTTTTTTAAATGTGCACAACACAACTCCTCTCTCTCTCTGTAATCATCCCACGGTTCAAAATTAAGTCAATAAGCTTTATCCCATGTTTTTTATTTTGACCGTCCAATTTTGAGAATTCCAAACTTGATTACTTTTTCTGCTTGAAAGCTACTCACAATTAATTAATTAATATGTAGTGGTTTTATTTAATTACACTCCTCTAAATTACGTTTTAGATGATTCATTTTAATTAATAGAATGTTGAAAAATAATATTAACTATAGGATTGAAGATATTAGTTATATTTTACTTATATTGTTAAATTTATACATTTTGATTTTATCAAATAAATGGAATCATTATATTCCATTCATTCATAATTCAATAAAATCCATGCATTTAATAAATTTTTAATCCAAACCAACACTTCTTGTGTATTACTCTTATTTAATTGCCATATAAAAAAATATATTTTTTTTTATCATCTCTAATAATAATTAATGTCTATTTAATTTTATACTGAATTTCATTATCATTATTATGTAATTTACTGTAAATTATTAACCGACAAAAAACAATATGAAAATAGGTGACAAGTATTAGAAATATTTTTTAAAAAAGTGAATCTCGCAGCATAATCGTCTACACTAATTGACATATTCATTTTAATTAGCATTAGTTTCATAGATTTTCTAATAATAAGTACTATTTAAATCTCATTTTCAAATAAAAATACTACTTTTAAATTATTCACCAAAATTTCAGAGCATAATAAAATCGTTTAACTACCTTAAACTATTTAAATCTCAATGCTAAGTGTGAATTATTTAGTTTTTCAAATTGATCAAAATTCAAACATGAGATTTTTCTAATACTTTTTCAAGTAGCTGAGCTCTCGCCATAACGAACTGAAAATTTAGGAAGTTGATGATAGAATAATGTTAAATAGCTTTTATAATTATGACATGTTTGGTTTAGTGGTTTCGTACAGCTAATAGTATTGTGAATGAATAATAAATGTTGCGAGTAACTAGTAACTGATACGGAGTGCTTTAGTATACATATAATAAGTTATTATTAATATTATGTAAAATTACCATAACAACTATTTTGAAATAACATTATATTTAAATTTATGAATAAAATTATATTTATAATAAATTAAAAAATATAGACATTAAAAATAATCAAATATATAATATTTAAATGTTATGAACATGAAAAATTACACCATAATTGAATAAAAAATTATCAAAAAGTTACATTTCATATGTTAAAATTCAATGTTTTAGAATGAAAAAGCAATATATGAGTGATATTCTCAACGTAGCACTATTTATAAATGGGAGGTTAATTTTGTGTTATTGACAAATTTACCTCGGCCATTTAAAAAAACTTTAGTAACAACTCAAATCAGTTCCATTTAGCTGAAAAATTATTTAATCAAACACTAATTTCCACCTCATTCTATTTTACTTTAATTTTCTCCTTACATTTTTACTTAATTTAAGATTTTGTCCCTATATTTTTTGTTTAAAATAATTTTTTTATCCTTATATTTTAAAAAATATGTATTATTGTCATTTTTCGTTAAAAATAGTAGCAAAAATTAACAAGTTATGTTTCATTTGAAATATTTTTTTCCCTAATTACAAATATGAAATTATTTTTGAATGAAATGACATCAATATACTAGAAACACTAAAATATCAATTGATTGATCGAACGATATTCCTAATTACAAATATAAAATTATTTTTGAATGAAATGACATTAATATACTAGAAACACTAAAATATCAATCGATTGATCGAACGATATTTTAACATTTCCAGCAAATATATGTTATTTCAGTTAAAATTAATGTTATATTTATAATCAATGCAAAGAAACAATTCAGATTAGACATAACTTGCTAATTTTTGTTACTGTAGTGACTAAAAAATTTATTTCAAAAGATAAAAGAATATAAATATAAATTAAATGAAAATACAGAAATATAATTATAATTTTCTCTTAAATTTTTTATTAGATAACCTTTTTTTAATTATGTATGAGAGAAACCAGTGATTGAAGACCGACAAAATTCACTATGTTTGGGCTGCCCGTTTTGGTTCGGGCAGTTACTGTTGGGTTATGATTTTTGTAGTTCACATGACGACGAATTGGGTGGTTTAAATTGGGTGGTGGTAGCCTATCAAATTGGTACAGGATGTGGAATAGAAATTGAACATAGCCGTAACCGCATCAAAGTTACTACTATGTCTTCCTTGCCGCGTTCCAAAGCCGAAGCCCCTTCTAAAATCCGTTTTTGCCTTGCACTTGCAACGGGAAGAAAAAACAATATTTGTCTTATTGTTTCAATGGATTAAATAAAGTTCGCAGTGCATGGGTCGAATCATTACGGATTTTCAATGGGTCGGGTAAAACAACAACCTTGCAATCTTTGGATGGCTGTTTTGTATTCTAGCTGACCTATCCTTGCGTATCTTCTTGCATGACGGCGTCGTCGAGGACTGGATTGTAAAGTGCGATCCCACAAAGGAAAGGAAAAATTGGTAAAATTAATGAACTCGTGCAGCGCACGTGAGACATTAGACAGCATCGAATCGATCGCTCGCAATGCAGTAAAAATGCACGCACTCACACGTGTCAGTAACAGATTTTTGGATAAGCGCGTGACCATTGAAAGACAAACGACATGGATATAGGTAAGCGAACCACGTGTTGCTGCACGTGGGCAGCTCTTAGTGGATGCAGCGTTCAAAAAGCCCTACTGCTTTTGTATTTATTTGCCATTTGATTGATTACATAAGGTAATTATTAATTAGTATTTGTAGTATCCTTCTATACGGCCGCCTATTGTATTTGTACACATTTTATTTAAGTATAATAAATATAAAGACAGGCAGTACACATGGGAGAATGTCTTTTTTTTTTTTAAGTAGACCTAAATACGAACCTAATTAGTATGTTAATAGATTAGGAGTAGAAGAAAATATGGTAGAATTAATTTAATGTGATGATAAGGATAACTATTCATATGCTTATCAAATTTACAATTACAATTCTTGATTTTGTTTTTATGTAGTTCCATGATGGTATTTCATCAAGGATCCTTTTGTCAATTTCAATTTTTTTGTACAACTAAACTAATTTTGTTTTCTTCTTCTGAAAATAGGTGAATTTGATATAAGGACATCTTTTTCTTTATGTATTGATATTCGAGCGGTTACTATAAGCTCTCTTTTTTTTTTTCTTTTATAATATTTTTAATAATTTTCTAGATTATATGATAAATTAATCCCTTAAATTTTGGAGGTATTATTCTCTCTTGATACGAAGCTTTGTTAATTCTCCTTTAATGGAGTCAGCTTTATTCAATTCTTATAGTTGTCTTCGGTTATCTTATTAAGGGTTTGAGTTTAATATATGATGCAAATCTTTAAGCAGAAACATTTAATACTATGGATTAAATAATAAACTATCAAATGTTTATGTTTAAATAACATCTAATAAACTACATCATCCATTTCTCAAAACATGTAACATTATGACATTTTATTTTAATTGATTGAATAATTAATTTACCTTTTTATCCTAATGATAATAATATATTTACAAAATAAAATAAGTTATTTTATATTTTAAAATTCTAATAGTTAATATAATATAAAGGATATAAATGAAAAAAAAAAGAAATTTAATTTTTATTACATAAAAAAAGTACATTTATTTTGAAACAAATTGAATGTAATACAACATGTTTAGCAAATCGGTGTAAGTTATAACAATTTACTATAATATGTATAAAAGAGTTATAATATATACTTGTGATACTTGTCTAAAAGTTGAAGTTTTGCAAAAAATCGATAAAAGTGATATTTTTCATTTTTTGAAAAGGCTCATGTTACACGAAAAATATTTGAATGGTTGTCACTATTTATTTTTATTTGATATGCGAAATTAAGGAAAAAACCCTGCTCGAAGGAGTTGTCACATCCGGATTGATACCGCTAGAGATTTGTTAATCCAATAAGCAATTTCGGACTCTGAAATGATATTGAATTTCACTCAAAATTAAAAATTTTAGCACCGAAAAACTCAAGTGAATTGCTCAAGGAAGAAAGAAAGAGTTTTTGAAGGGTCACATACTCACAACCAACGTACAAAGGTGATTTGAAATTGACTCAGGGCTGCCTATCTATAGTAAACAATTAGGGACTAGAAAAAAATTTTAGGAACTGCAATGATAATTTTTTGGATAGAATTGAGGTTTGAAGAGATTGAGATGAGACTTATCAGATTCGGAGGTTTATTAAAAGGAATATTTTGAAATATACCTGAAATATGTTTAAACAATGCTGAAAGAGTCTAAGAAGTGAATTATTGTAGAGATGACCCAACATGGTTAGTAGGTCAGTATTGGACCGAGCAGCTTTAACCTGTTGAACTCATTTTCTCCGTTTTTTCGATCCTTAAAGTCCCAAAAGAGCAAAAAAGTGATTTGAAAGAAAGTGAAAAGAAAAATTTTGATATTTTTTTTTTCATATTTCGCATATTTGAAAGAGAAAATGATTCATTTATGAGTGTTACTTGTTTATAATGTTTTTGTTAAAATATTTATTTGAAGCGTTTCCATCAAAATCTTGTAAACTTCTATTGTGAATTAAATTTGTATTTCAATTATTATTTCATTACTCTCTCATTCCTTGAAAAGGATGAATCGACCAACTAGAAATTGAAAAGAGAAACTGATATTGTAGGAAAATGTTGGATTTCCATCTTTAATTACATCAATATTCTTTGTAAATTGTTATGTTCTCAGAGGTTCATTGCAATCAATCAAGGAATTGAAAATATTGAAAGTACATAATTCTAAGTTCAGTTACATGTTATCAGTTCTTTAATTTTCGATTCCAAGTTCAAAGTTTAAGGTAAGCTTGAAGAAGTTCGGTACGACTAGATGGGAGAGGATTCATCGTGAAGAAGGGCTTGGAGAAGAATAAGAGCTTTAAGAACGATATTGTCATTTTAGATACACTTAACAACTGTTATTGATGAGAGCACTAAATATTATCAGGGTAACAATATATATTAAATAACTATTATAACACAGAGTAAATAATTATTTTGAAGGGTGGGGTAGGGTAGGGGGGAGGGAAATTAATTTTTTCCCTATTTATTTATTTTAATGACTATGAGGTATTTAGCCTCATGCATCTAATTTAATATTTGTTAACTTCGGATAATTAAAAAAAAAAAAAACTATTGAAATTTTAGACAATTTGCGGTGTGATTCATTGTAGCGAATGCTTGTCAGAGCTACACTACTTGTTTGCTATATATCTTTATTCTTGAGTACCTTGCTCATATACTATTTGAAGAAAACTTTTTAACCATAATATGTAAGCAAAAGCCAACTGTTAATTCTATATACTGTTATGCTAAGTGACTAAATATATTTTTTTTTTTAGAAAAATAATTCTAATATCCCATACAAATATTTATTTATTTTCAAAACAATTTAAATTCTTAAACTGTAGAAATAAATAGTAAAATAACTTGTTAAAATCAAAATTTTCATTTAGATCATTTAAAATAACTTGTTAAAATCAAACATTTGTTTCATTTAGATCATTTAAATTTTTGAAAAATGAAACATTATTAATTATATGTTAAAATCATAAGAAAATTACAATAAAATAACAAATTTTGATATTTACTTTTAGTGAATGTCACAATTTTTAATTTTAATTAAATGTATTTTGAAAAAAAAAGTAAATATCTGTTTTTAATTATTAATAAATATACATGTTTATTTATATATATATAAATTAATAAATATTTATATTTACAAAATATAAGTAATTACATAAATAAAAAGTTATTTTTTTTTAAAAAAATAATATTTAGTTAATATTTTACATTTGCTTAAAAAAGATTAAAGTTATTTAATGATAAAAGCAGAAGGAATTTGTAAAATTTGTATAGCTACATATCTTCAATTTAAACAATGCCACGTGCGTACATCATTTTATACACTTGCAAAGAAGAAAAAATAGATGTACAATAAATATTGTTTTAGAAATATATATATATATATATATATAAATAAATAAAAAATGTGTAGAATCACACAATAAAAAAACAAACTTCAAAACCAAGCAAGTCCACTATCTCCATCTCCAACCCACAAAAAAGATTCTGGCGTGCACTATCTACTTATAATACTCCTTCCTCATCACCCGAGGCATTTATCCTCCAATCCCTTTCTGCCACGTTTTAATCACTTCTATAAAGACGTGTGGTCATGTGATCCATTATTGGACGGTGAGAAAGGTGTTAGTGACTAATTGCTTCCAAAACTCTCTTAAATTACAAATTAAATTTCTGTATAATTGAAGGCTACAATGGTAGTAATAGTATTATTTTTATTTCATAATTTTTTTTTTATTTTTCAGGTGGATTTAACTATTTTAGCAGGATTTAAATGTCATTCATTTGAGTAATTTTTCATTATACAATTTTTCTATTAAGAAATTAGTTTTTTATAAAAATTGAACTGAATATTAAAAAAAAACATCATTCAGCATTATTTTAAAAATGCTGCTAAATATATGGTTAAATTTTATTAAAATGGAATATATTTATGAGAAAATGGAGAAATATTATAATTTTTTGTGCTGTTTTAAATATAATAATTTTTTAATATTATTAATAGAGAGTTCTAATGAAAAAGAACAAGTATGTTAATAGGCTACAGTAAAAGTAGTCAATATTTTTAACCACACATTATCGAAGGAGCCTGCCGCTAAACTACGTGGATAGGGATAATCTGTCTCTTATATTATTTGGAATTTAAAAGAAAAATGGTATTGGAATTGTAAAACACATGCATTGACATTGACTTTAATTTATAAGTTGCAGCCATGGATTTGTATTAGGCATAGTAAATATAAAAAAAGAGGCGTAATGGTAATTAACACGCAATCTAAGCTTAGTTTGTGTATAAAATTTTTATCCCAAACAAGGGAATAATGGAATTTATCTTTCAATAGCGACATGTCATATGATGTTAGTTATTTGTCATCAACCTCATCTTTACATAACCAAAATCAATAATTTTAAGCATTTTCATTGATACAAAATTTAATTATTTAGTAATAATAATTGGAGGTGAAATGTGTCACTATCTTACAACTAAGTAAGGAAGATGGTTTTTTGATATTATTAAAATTCTTGAAGTAGTAGGTTATAATCTGGTGTTAAGTGATGGAGGGTGGCGGTGTTGTTTCTTGTTTTAGAGTGTAAGAGAAGTAAAAAGGAAAAGAGGGAGTGGGGGGCTACCCATGTGACATGTATGGTTGTTTACATGACATAGATCGCATGTTAGTTTGGGTTTTATCTGGCAAGGGCCCATCCCAACATCATAAAAGTTCATTTCTAATCTACCTATTATATTTATATTAATACTCTCTTTTGCTTATTCTTACTAATATACGTATATTATACGTATACCTTCCAACATGATGCTAACATTTTGAAAATTTTTCTGTATATTTTCAACTTTGAATTAATCATCATTCAACTTCTTGCTTATTCTCAACTTAATTTTAAAAAAGTTAGGCACACAGCCATCCTAATTATTATTACATAAATTAATAAAGGACTAGTCAATCAAATCATACCTAAATAATAAATGTAAAATTGAAAAATGAAATATTTAATTTTGTTATATTGACAAATAAAGTGTATATGCATTTAAATTCAACAACGGAAGCAAACAGTCGTAATTATCAAGGAATGTGTATTCTACACGTAAAATATTGTGTATTTAATATTGTAACTCGACAATAAATTTGGATACATACACAGCCTTTTATAATATAGAAAGTTGGTTGATAAAGTATTCTATCGTTCACATAATAATAATAAAAAAAATTATGTTCATAATAAATGTTAATATTTAAATTAAATTAAATGATATATTAGTATCTGTTAAATATTATAATTTTAATATATAATAATAATTATTTTTTAAATAGTAGAAAAATGAAAGTTGAAATAATTTAGAACGCAGAGAAATATATTATATAAAATTGGGATTTTATTGATCGAAGCAACTAAGTCAACAAGCATAAAAAGCCAAGTGGAAAGGTCAGCAGAGGAGACGTATTCTATATGCCTTCTCTTTCAACATAAATTTAAAAATGGAATTATCTCTGAGAAACGTTGTTAGGCAGACGTCACATTCATTTTTTTTCTTAAATTTTCCTAAAATTAAGATAAGCTCTCTACTAATGGTAAAAGATAATGTAAACTTTATATCTTCTTCATTTAAATAATATAACTCAGTCGTAATAATATAATAATAAATCAAAGAAACAAGAAAAAAAATAAAAGAAACAAGAAATCCGTGAATTTCGCCTACCCAAAGTAACCGACTTCGATATGGAAGAGGAATGGAATTAGAGGTGGCCGTAGCCAGTTTCGGTGGAAAAACCCGCAATTTGGCCCGCCGGAACCAGTCCGGCCTCAAACCGTATAAGTCGGACCGAAACCGTTAGAGGGACGAATTGGTTCAGATTCAACTATTTTTTAGGCCGTAGTTGTTATGGACGACCGTTCAAAAAACTGCCCGAATCACCTATAAATTATCGGTTAACCGTCCGAACCATCCAAAAAATGTTGGTTCGAACTACTCGAACCGTCCACTAACTGACCACCATAAACCGCCAGTTACCAGTCCCCTCGTTCGCTGGACTGCGGTCCGAACCCGGCCTATAGTCATCTCTAACTGGAATACAAATAGTAGTACTAGTAATAATTTGGAATATTAATAAAAAAACTTGAATGATATATGAAAAAGAATGATATAAAAATGAAGAGGATGTTTGATTCTACAATTTTTTTGAAAAACATTTCATTTATTTTTTTTTATGGTAAATTGGAAAGCAGGGTTCAAGTAATCATAAGTACAATGTGGTGGATGAATCAAACCAGATGATACGACGAATGAGTGACTGTTCAAGCTAGATTATGACCAATATTAGCAAACTTACTATTCCAATTTTGGAAGACTCTTGCACAAGCAACACTACTCTAGTTACTTCTCAACGCCTCGTCGATGTTCACTGTTACCCATCCCACCGCGGGAGAGTCCAACTAATGAAAGAGAGGAGAGGGTAATCACTATTAATGCTAGCTTCATCCTTGAATTTCCTTTACTTTTTCTATTATCCATTCTAATTGCGCTTCGGTCGCACTCCTAAAAATCTGAAAATAAATTTTTTATGTGTTGATCATGAAACAAAAGTAGTAGGTAGCATGGTGGAAAGCAGCTGTTTATTTAACTAAGCAACCTATGATCGGTTTTTGGTGACGTAAAACTTTTTTTTATTTTTAATTATTTTCATAAAACTAAGTTTAAGACTCCAAAATGAGTTGGCACCGTTCCGTAATTAGCACCCCCACATTTTTCGACTCCTGAATTCCTTTAACAATATATCCTGCCACTTCCATTCCTTCCATTCCATCTCTGAAAAGTATCTCATTTCTTCTCTTCCAATCCCACCAAACCAAACTGAGAAAACCAATCACCATGGCAAACCCAGGTATTGCTGGGTTGTCTCTCAAGTTATTATCCACCTGCCTTGTCACATTATGTTCCTCAAAGAAATTTGACATTCTAAAAAGTAAACAATTTTCAAAAAGAAGTAACTACTCCTCTTATAATTGTAGATAATTTTTAATTTTATCATTATTTTTGCATTTTTAAATATTTATTATAAAGATGTTTATGATATTTTAATATTATATTCTATTAAGTAGTTCAACTTTTATAGTGTTGATGCAACAAACCAAATATTATTAATTTCTTATCTTATAGAAAATAATTTCTTTGCAAAAACAGGGAAAAATTTAGAGTTGGAGTGGAGAGTGCAACGAATCTTTCAAAATTCTTAAAATATATATAATAAGACGTATGAAAATGATATAATTATTTAGTGACTCAGTGGAAAAGTACACAAACTGCCCCCTGATAATTTATTAATTGGCTCAGTCTCTGTATGCAAATATTATTGTAAATAGTTAACTTCACAGAAAATAAACTATTTAAACTAAACGGTGGTGCTATTTGAAATATAAAGTGAAAATATGTCACGTAATTTAAACTTTGGTGAATTTATTATATCATCTAAGGTTAATGAGAAATGTTATATTAGTCTAAATAATTTTTTTTTTCAGGGAAATATTAGCCTAAATAAACTAATTAACACATATACATATTGTTTATTGGACTGGGGATCGAACCTGGATTATTCTTTTAAAATCAATGTTAGTTAAAAGTTTTTGTTAAAAATATAATATATCAAATGAAATAGAAAAAAAAAAAAAATTAACGAACACATTCATGACAATGACTTTGGTCCATTAAGATTGTAAGAAAATATATATATGGTTTATTGGCTTTCACTTCTCCGAAAAGCCAAAGTTTAGGTGCTTTTGTTCCTATAAATGATGTATGACTTAGGAGTTAGGATATTGGCTTAGCTGTCAAAGCAGTACTATACAACTTATCAAAACATATACATTAAGGAATTAAAAAATTATAGAAAATATAAAATGAAGCTTTAAATATTTCCTCTCATTAAAAAAAAATAAATTAAGCTTTGAGTATTCAAGTTTCAAACATTGTTATTTTATTAATCAATGAATCAATGTTTCTTCCTTTAAAAAGAATAAAAAATGTTTCTAGTAATATAATGTTTGCTATTTAATATAAATTTAAAATCATAAATTAATAGCAAACTCATCAAATATTTGTCTTAAAGCATACAACAACAGAAAAAAAAAAATAAATTTAAAAATGAAGAATATTTTTGTTATGGTTTGGGTGTTTCTTATTTTAGATGATGAATTGATGATTTATGATTATTATTCCTTTATTAGAGCATATTGCATGTTACACAAATTGTCAAACAAAATTCTGTTGGCTTTATTATATTTTTGGACACGTGGATAGATCTTAGACGTAGATAATTAGTTGGGCTAGTTGTGCATGTGGGCCTTTTTTCTAAAAGATTTGATGTGTCACAAATGTAGCGGTGGTGTTGAGAACATTAATTAGTCAGCAAGGCCCATCATGCTCATTATAAATTAAAAATTTAGTCTCTTTTTTCCCCTTAATTTCCATATTCTAAAAAAAAATTCCATTTTTTAATTAATTTTACAAGCCATGTTCTTTCAATCATTTCCTTTTTATTCTAGCATTTTCTTCCATCATCCAATCAAATTATGCCAAATTCTATACTATTTTGTTTTTGTTAAGCTATCTATGGCATAGCTTGTGTAGCTTATACTACTAATCATGTGATTTGGGTAATAAATTACAAATTTTTCATTGATAAGGAAATAATTGTACCAATTTTTCTTTTTTATTAGAAAGTTGTAATTTTACACTTAAAATCTTATTCTCCTGTGGGTCAATCTAATTTTTGTTTGTCTTATCAAATATAACACAAGCATCATTTGCAACATTTTATCGCAAAGTATAGTACTAAATCCATTTTTATTTAGCTTGGTGTTAGGACATTGTTGCGTGAAATTAGGATTTTGTGAAATTTTAGAGATACTATTTATAAGAATATGAAGGCATAATAGTAAGAGATGGAATGAACCATTAAATTAAGAGTCTATTATGTTGTTAGATGATGAATCGGTTTAGTGAGTCATTAGCGTTGACAAATTAAATCGTATGACAACAGATATATTAGGAGATATATTTGGATATAAAGCATCAGACATCATTTTAGAAAAATGAAAAGTTGAAAATTCCTCTGTGAAGTATTTATTAAAAGGAGAACCCAATTAGTTGGTGTGCTAAGCAAAAGCTGTTTTAGATGGAATAAATAAAAGTATACATTTAGTGTAAAGATAGTTGGATTGGTAAATATACCTTATTTTTTTATAACTAAATTCCTGAAAAGGATTGGTTACAGTTACTCAAATCATATAATTCTATCTATATGAAGCAAATTCTCACACTCAATATTGATTCTTTTTAAATCAATAAAATATTGTATTATCAAGAGAAATTAAAAGAATAATTATGTCTGCAATATGCGGCGTAAATATATTTGTGTTGGTCAAATCAAATGAAATGAAAGAAAAATTAAAACACAAATTTGAAAAAGAGATGGATAAAGTGAGGGAGAGGGCCTTAAAAGCTAATTAGTGTGAATGTTAATCTTTTCTTAGTCGGTTGATTAGATAGATAAAAGAAATTTCATACTACTATTAAACTTTTCCGAAGTGCCCTCCCGTTCATTTCTTCCTGTGTACTGCTCAAAACTCGCAAGCTTTGCTTTTTTTTTTCCTACTTAAATTCTCATATTTTCCATATTTCCCAAGACTTCACTCTTTTTTTCCTTTTTGGAAAATAAGCGTTTAATTTTCTAATATTTTGTGTTACAATTCAAAAAATATTGTCTTTTTTTAATATAAAGAATATCATTAATTGACAGAGTAAAATTGTAGTCACCAAATTGTTACTAACAATATGGTCGGCAAGAATCGATTTCAAGACCTTCACGTCCTACTATATTCGTAAAAAAATTAAAATAATCAATTAAATCAAACCCTGATTTACAATTCAAAAAATATTGTTTGGAGTTAAATTGTTAAATTTGGTGTTCATTATCTAAATTGAGTTAACTTATATTTAATATGGTGTCTTTTAAGAAAACAAAAAATATAATACAAATGTTTTTGCACGACTTTTTTTTCATTCAATTCTCACAAATAATCAATTGGTCTTAAATAAAGGTCATCAGTTTAGTACAAATATAATTAAATATAACATATTCAGTAGATTAGAGATGAAAAAATAATTGTAGTCAAATAAGAGATGGCTAGGGTTTTGGATATGATACAATTGACTTAAGATGTTGATTGGTTAACAACTACTACTACTACAAATCATAGATGGAATGAAGCTAAACCACAATATGGGGGAATTAATACCCAAATACAAATGCAAGGCCAATTTTGAATTATGGGCTTTGAACATGGAGATAACAGTATTATTATAGATTAGATTAGATTAGAGCATTGCTTAGGAAAGAAAAATGGGAAGCAAAGCTAAAGCAATAGAATTTAGAATGAGGTTCCAGGTTTTGATTTTGATTGATAACAAATTGTGCAATTAATTGGAATAAGTACTTAGCATCATTGCTGGCAATAACTTGTTCACAAATCTTGCTTTCTATACAGTGCTCACTGCTCTTTTCCTCCCCCTGTCTTATCTTATATCACAAGCAAAATATGCACTCTTCACTACTACATTATGCTAATTTTATTATTAGATTCTTAGCACCTCCTCAATTTTTAGATTTAACTATTGTACGTGTTAAAAATAAAAAGATATGTGGGTGGAAGGAGTGCTAAATTAAAGGAGTTATGTTTTAATATCTCTGTTTCATAATTCATAATAATAAATTATAATTTAGTAATTAGGATTAATGGAGAATACTATTTGGCAGTCCACTCGATAAATAAATTGTATGTATAAGGTTGTGGTTTTGAATGGAAGCTAATTATTCAAGTGATTATCAACGTTTGATGAATGATCCTTTCATTATCCTTTTGTCAGGTACTTACTTGAATTGTTCATTCATGCACAGTATATTATGCCTTTTTGTTTTTCAAAATTTTGGACTGCCCTTTTGCTTTATAATAAGATGCTTTTATATCTTCTATTGGAATCACTATCACACTATTTTGTCAATTTATGTTTCAATTCCATATCATTAACAATTAAGTAAATAATTAAAAAGGAAATGCTCAAACACATTATTAAATTCGAGGTGGTGCATGAAATTTAGGTTTTTTTTTTTTTTTTTTTTTTTTTTTTTTTTTTTTTTTAAATT
>CANUEY010322880.1:0-24049 GCA_948099555.1 Croton setiger | reverse complement strand
TATCATTTATCTGTTTAATTTTTTGTTTTCCGTTCAAACGGTTTTTGCATACATCTTGACTGTTTCAAAAATATAATGATGTTGAATGTGTACTGCTGAACAAAATTGAATTCATAATTTAAGTTTCATGGTGCTTTTCAGTAGTTTTTTTTTCTAGAAGCATGTTTTGATATTCTCATGATCATGAGTATCGTGGACCAATATGTCTTTTATTGATTTTGCGTGTCTTTATTATTTTTCTGTGTTTACATATGACTTGAAACTAATTTTAGTATGTGCATTATTTTTTTTTTTGAAGACTGAAATTCCTCTGAAAGGGATAACCACTAAAACATCTCATACATGTGGTGAGGTATAAATTGCTTCTCTTTTTGCTAGGCTTCTAATGCTGTATGATTTATTAGCAATAATAAATTATAATGATTGCAATAGTATACAAAACGTAGGTTACATAGTTATAAGCTATTTTAATCATTTTGAAGTTTACTAAGTTGGGGACAAGGGTCATAGAAGCAAAGGTAATGTCAGGAACTAACATGGTCGAGAAGATTTACATTCCCAGGATGACGTTTAAATTTCAAAGACGTCAATTTACAGTTATGTTGTCTTTTGCAATAATGATCAACAAGAGTCAAGGACAGCCACTTTCTAATGTCGGGCTATTTCTTAAGAAGCAAGTGTTCACCCAAGGACAACTCTATATGGCAGTATTAAGGGTTACAACAAGTAGGGAGGACTTAAAGATTTTGATATCTGATGATGATTGTCATGATACAAATGAGGTAGTTAATGTGGTCTATAAGAAAGTTTTCAGAAATCTGTCCTGATAATGTTGCATTAAAAAATTTTCGACCTTTTCATTATAGACCAATTAATTGTTTTTTCATAAATGTAACACAGTATGTAATTACAATAGGATAATTTGTTCTTATTCAAAACAATCATGATAGATAAAACAGATATTTGTGTAACAGTATGATTATCAAAAATAAATAAGTAAAATTTAATATTTGGTTACATGTTCCGCGCATCGCGCGGGTCAAAAATCTAGTTTACTTAATTTTCATATCATATATCATATCAAACTATAATGCATTTTAGTCAAAAATGCACAAAATGCATGTAATGACGTCAAAATGACATAGAACTTAGGTCGGGATGTCACAAAGGCATTGCTCGGTGGAAGGGGTAGGTTCACAGTTTAAAAAAATAATAAAATAAATTTTTAACTGATATTAAAATCCATCCATTCAATAAGTTTAAAAGAAAGTATTAAATACTTATAATTAATTATAAATTAGAGAACATATTGTTTTTATATTTTCAGCTATTAATTTGATAAATCTTGTATTATTACTTAATTTGGAAATACGTTTCAAACAAAAATAGAAATTCTAGTATTATTTATTAGTTGCTTTTTAGATATACTTTTTTATATTTTTTTTACTATTAGAAATAAAACAAATAATTTATATCAATCTTCAACTATATTTAAAAAAAATACATAATTAAATTTTAAATTCATAAAAATGCTCAGATAATGAAATCTAAATTTAGATTCTTCTTCTCCTAAATAGTATTTTTATAAAAATAACTATTATAATAATAATTATAATATAATAAATATTATTTAATTTGAAATAATATACAATAATATAATTTTAATTAAGAATTAAAAATTATATATAATTCAAAATTATTATTATAATAATGATGATATAATTTCTATTATTCAATTTCAAATTATAAATATTAATTTTAGGTATTAATTAAATTGAAAAAATAATTAGTCAATTAAATTTATTTTTAAAAAAGTAAATTTAAAATCTCAATGGAGACATTTTAGTTTTAGGTAGAAATGTTCTCTGCAATTACATATTTATAGATACTATAAAAGATTTGTTTTCGTATACTAAATTTGTTGTCTCACAATTACAAAATTAAATCTAAAAATTTATTCGAATGCGAACTCAATTTTATTATTTTTTCAAGAAATTAATAACACTCTTAAAACAATGCAGAAATGCATACTCATGAATGCTATGAGTACATGCAATCAAACAATTCTCAATTCAACAATCAACTTATTCAAGCGTATAATCAAAATTAATATAAACTCAAAATAAATTAATATAAACTATTATCATTTAATTTAAAATACTAAAAAAAATCATACTAAATTTTACTAAAACTCAAACTAACACAATTATACATGAGATCCCACAAAAATCATATTTAAATTAAAACTAAACTTCACTAAAGTGTAATTTAAAACTGAATTCACTCCAATTTTATCAAGAAATCATAATACAAGTGTATTAAAAAAAAAAAAAGATTTACCAATAAAAATTCATGTTGCAACTCTTAATTTAAAAAATTCATAGGAAATAATTTGTATATTAAAAATTCTAATATTTTACCAGTAACAAGTTGCATACTTACCAAGGGTATTTTAAATTTTCAGAAACTTTTTAACAAAGAAATTAGAGCACGCATATTCCAAACAGAATGCTAGTACACCATAAGAACATGAGCACGAGTACAGCTAACAGCATCCCAATACGTTTGAGAAAATAGAAAAATAAATAAATAGCGTAAGATGACAGTCTTTACCCTCTTTGGTGATGACGGCTCTGAAAGAGAGAAAACAATACACAGAAAATTTCCGATCACTTTCTTTGCCGCTCTTCCCTTCTCTTCATTTACTTGTACTACAATCGCACTACTGCAACTTTAGGGTTTTTCTTTCTTAGACTGCAATCCCATGCTGTCTCCCCCACCGTAGCGGCGGGGGCTCCACCGTCAAATGTCTCTACACCGATCCTCCACCGTTGATTGCCCCTCTCAACGCTCCTCCTCCACAGCGACCGTCGATCACCGTGTTTCCACCAAACGCAAATTGGACGATTATGCCCCGACCTTGGACGACGATGACGACTTGGATTTCTCGGACTTAGTTTCTGTTAGGATGCGTAAAGACGAGTCCCTCGCCGTGGACTCCTCCTCCACCACCCAGAATAAGTCATCATCGCCATCTTCTTCGACCCCCGTCGATACTCGCGTCTCTGATGCGAAATCCGCCCATTGCTCCTGTTCCTCTTCTCCTCCAGGGCCCACTCGGTCTGTTTCAAGGCTCCAGTTTTTCATTAGAATGATTTCGGATGGCAATCACATTGTCGTACATGCCAATTCAGACGACACTGTGAAATCGCTGCACGAGCGAATTCAGGCTATCACTGGAATTCCGGTTATCGAGCAGAGGTTAATTTACAAAGGGAGGCAACTCCAGTGGGAACAGTCACTGGCGGAGTGCTCAATTCAGAATGATTCGGGGCTTCATTTGGTGGGGCGGATGCGAAGCACGAAGCACCCTCAGACTTGTCAGCTAATTGACGATATGGTTTCTTTCATTTCTCGGTTATGCAAAGCAGGTTTGCCTTGCTATCCTTATGCTTCTAAACATATCAAAACCTTGATGGATGAATTCTTTACCTTAACTGCCAAAAGCGAATCTGATACTGCAATTGGGCATCTACAGATTTTTATGTCCTCATCTGCCCCTGCTGCTTTAGTAATGCTTTATGTTTCCCCCTTTAAAGGTAACAAGGAGTGTGCTGACAATTCAATTAGGCATTTTTTGAGTTCATGTAGGATTTCATTACCAAAGCCTTTACATACACAGTGTGCACCAATAGTATTGGAGTTCTGTAAGTTGCTTAGGAAGGTTGCTCTCTATGACCCTTTATATCTCTCTTGCCGGACTACTCTGGGGTCATTGCTAGAAAATATGGGAGTCTCTCGTGGGTTTTCAAAGTATAGTGGTGGGGAGGATGCGAGGGGATTGATTGTGATACAGGATATTTTCCCATTTGTTAGTGAATTAGCTAATAGGCTGTCTAGAGATTTGGTTTCAAGCATGGACTCTACTAGCAGCGTGGGGCCATTGCCAAGTGATGTTCGTGATTTTTCAGCCTTTTTGCTCCCTTTGCATACTGCTATTACAGAGCAAGTTGGTTTTCAGGGTCCCATTTCAATGCCTTTAAACAAGAGGGGTTTTAGTCATCCATTATATGCTGAGGAGATTGAGCAACTCCATACCATATTCATTGACTTACTGATGAAGATGGAAAACTGTCTTGCCAAAATGGAGAACGTGGATGGCTGCTTGCCTTTGAAATTAACTGGAGAAGGTGAATCTACTCGTACAAGCTGGTCTCAGTATCTTGCCATTTTAAAGGAATTGAATAACATTGCCAAACTATATAAAAGTGCGGAAGAACAATTTTGGGAAGTTTTGAGGAAAAAGAAGGCTCCCTTGTGTGTGCTTATTGTCAAATATGCAAAGAGAAATGATGATCACAAGTGGCTTCTTCAGCATAAGGATGTTACTGATTTTGAGTCAAGAAGGCATTTAGCCATGATGATGTTCCCTGAGGTGAAAGAAGATTATGAAGAACTCCATGAGATGCTCATTGACCGATCACAATTGTTGGCAGAGTCATTTGAGTACATAGCACGTGCAGATCCAGAGGCACTTCATGGTGGTCTGTTTATGGAATTTAAAAATGAGGAAGCAACTGGTCCTGGTGTACTGCGAGAGTGGTTTTTCTTGGTTGTCCAAGCTCTATTCAATCAACAAAATGCGCTTTTTGTTTCATGTCCAAATGATCGCAGAAGATTTTTCCCTAATCCTGGTAATCTTCTTCCTCTTTTTATTTTCAGATTTACATTGATGCTTGAGCTCTTTCCTCACCTGCTTTACATAGACTTATTTACAAAATCCTTCTGCACTGCCTCATATCTAAGTGTCATATGGGAAATCAGCATAAAACAGGGAAATTTCGGTTTGCATGAATTTACAATGAGAAAAGAGAACAGTCTGTGAAATGCTTAGGTAATTTCCCATTAATGTGAAATTAAGTTTATTATGTTATAGTCCTACCTCAATTCTTTCGTTGTGGGTGGTGGTGTTGGGACCAGGGAAGTGCCCTACCTTAATTTGGGGAATAGAAATGAAATAACTGCTGAGTTACTTATTTTCGCTGGTTACACAAGTTCCTTATTTTTAATTAATATGGTTTGATATGTGGGAGCACTTCGTGGTGATCATTGAACTTTTGTTTTATTGCAACTACTTCTTCATTATTCATGGGGAAGTTCATGTTCTTTTTCCTCAATACCAAGTACTTGATGGGATCGGCTCAAAGATTTTAAAAGCACAAGAAAGTTATTATGTATTGTGTTTTGTAAGTAGTAGCGGATTCTCTTCGGATATTCATATCTTGGATATTCATATCGAAGCTGAGTCAGAATCTAGTGTAGCAGCTGAATGTTAACTGTTTATGCTAGTGCAGCAATTGTGTATTTATTTATTTTTATTTGATAACTCAGGCATTGTGTTTTTGTGGGAGCTATTTGTTATTTCAGTTTTGAGCATTGTTAGGCACTCCTCACTTAAGGTGCGAGGCTGGGGGGCCCCTCATTGAGGCACCCACTTTTGGGCTAGGGTCTGTCCCCTTTGCCCAACCAGACTCAGGAGTGGCTCACCTTTTAGTTTTCAAGATCTCTCTTTGTTTTTTAATTGTATCACATAGAGATGGCTAGGGTTCTTATAAAATATACATTATATTTAGAAGATAATAAAAAGAAAGCTACTGATGCTGTCTTCTCTGAGACTTGCTATCAACCCTTCCTTTCCCATTCAATCAGTGAACCAGGCATCATTTCTACTTTTCTTATTCAGTTTTGTGATGTTTTTGCTTCTTCTCGGAAACTCCAGCACTGAGAAAAGTAACTCTCTTGTGCGCGTGTGTGAAGAAGTTTTTCAAATAGGGTTTATATGTGATATAAAATATGATGAAAATATATGGGAAATTGAAGGTATTGTATATTGGAAATATAATTTCTAACTGGTTGGGAGAAGTGATTCACTTTTAGTAATATTACTATTATTATGTTGAGGGCATTTAATATTATAGTAGTCATAATAGCTTGGGCATACTATTCAATATGATTAGGTGGAATTACTTACTATGTAGTTCCCATATTGCAATGAAATTCAGGATCGTCAAGGCCTGTTCAAAAATCAAGTATATGGTTCTCTGTTTTGTGTTCTTTCAACTAGATAGTCCTTTTTATTTGTTAGTGTTTCTGTTAAATTGTGCTATGAAAATATCAATGTTACCCTCAACAAAACTATGACTTTTGTTTCGAATGCCACACCACTGCCAAAATCTGATATTCATAAAGTTTATTTTCTCTTGAATACCAGTCTCAATTTGTAGTTAAATCATAACAGACCTTTTCTATATGTAGATTAAAACATATTTTAGGTATAAGTTCACTATTAAGTTCTGTTTTGTTCCCCTCAAGGTCATAATTAAGCAAATATATTTCTTTTGACTTTCTTTAGTTGACTAACCAAAAAATAACTGAATTCTAGCAGAAAGACTACTTAGTTTAATAAGAAAAAATAAAAAGGGATACCTAATTGGTGTTTTCAGGTCAAAGGTCTTTATGATTTGTAAATTTCATCCACTGAAGGGGCAAAATACTAATTCACCCCAGTAATTATTTCCATTTTCTAATGTTTGGACTGTAAGTTCCACTTCTTCAAACTTTGAAACCAAATTATGCCACAGCACTGCAAGATGCATAGATGAGTGATATGATGAGTATATTAATAGAATCCAAGTTCTTTGTGCAACAACACACATGGTTTCATAATGGCCATCAAGTTATTCAATGGGTCATTAAGTAATGGATTTGGAATGTCCTGCGCCTATCCATAATGGCAAATGGCAATTAAAGGGGCATCAAATAATGAATATCATGTTAGGTTATGGGATAAAATGGTTTCTGAATATCCAGTTGCCCTTATGCCTATGCATAATAGCATTAGAAAGCTTGGGCAGTGACAATAATGAGATAATACAGTCTGGTTTGTTGTTCTTTGGATCTTATCTGTTGCCTGTCCTCCAAAAAAAGAAAGTTAGGTGTTGATCCAGTTTGTTATATCTTAATTAGGTTTCTTTTAGCCTGGAATGATAACAGAATGATAGTCCTTGAACTCTGAACTGATGCTTAAGAGCTTGAATTAAACTACTTTTTATTAATGCTTCAATTGGCATAAAATTTTTATTCCATGCCATTTGTTTTTCTTTTTCTTTTTTGAATGGTGATGTTGAAATCAGACATTTTCTCCAGTATAATGTTGAACTAGTTTGAAAAAAGCGCAAAAAGATGTATTTGTAAGCTAGCCTAGGTTAGAAAAACGTACTATATTTTCCTATTCTAGCTACACATTGAGGTAAGAAACTATCCAAATCCTCGTAATTTGGATAGTAGTTGAACTGTTGAAGTATGTTAAAATTAAACTTGCATAATACAAATAAAAAGGGTTTACTTTCATGGAATGCATCACTACTTTCATTATTACTTGATAGAGTTTTTATTTGTATGATAAAATGATTTCAATTTAAGTTAAAATTTTTATGCTGTATTTCGTATGGCAATATTATAAATGGTCATCAGCTGCTTTCCCTGCATTAGCACTAGCATTTTTAAGATTGTCTTTCATGTGTTTTCTATTGGCTCTTTGCAATTGGAAAGCTGATAACTATTCATTTCTAAATTCTTTTTACTCAATTGTGCATAATGATCAAATGGCAATGACTGAATTATGCTCTAAAACTAAGTGTAGTCTCACCCTTTTACTTTATGCTGCAGCATCTAAGGTGGACCCCATGCACCTCGATTATTTTACTTTCTCTGGTCGAGTGATTGCCTTAGCTTTGATGCATAAAGTACAAGTTGGCATTGTCTTTGATCGAGTCTTTTTCTTGCAATTGGCTGGAATGCCTATTTCTTTGGAAGACATACGTGATGCGGATCCATGCTTATACAGTAGCTGCAAGCAGATTCTTCAAATGGATGCTGATTTTATTGATTCAGATGCTTTAGGATTAACATTTGTTAGAGAAGTTGAAGAGCTAGGATCTAGAAGAGTTGTGGAACTTTGTCCTGATGGAAAAAGCATTTCTGTAACAAGCCAGAACAGAGAGCAATATGTTGATCTTCTCATTGAACACCGTTTTGTCACATCAACATCTGATGAGGTATCTCGTTTTGCACGAGGTTTTGCTGATATTCTTTGTAACTCGGCACTTCAAAAATTCTTTTTCCAAAGTTTAGAGCTTGAAGATCTTGATTGGATGCTGTATGGAAGTGAAAGTGCTCTCTGTGTAGAAGACTGGAAGGCACATACCGATTACAATGGCTACAAGGAAACTGATCCTCAAATATCCTGGTTTTGGAAGGTGTGTGAACACTGTCATATCTTCTCAAATTTTACTTTGTCATTTCCCATCACATTTTTTGTGTGTGATTTATGCTTTTATGGAAGGATGATAATGATATTGATAATTGGAACTTGGCATGAGCTTTAAAGCTAAAAACTAGTTTTCTAAGCAAGCATGCACAGACTCATGGAAGTTTATTGTTATTGTGAATCACATTGGATACTAAACACAAAACTATATGAAATATGAATTTTAGATTTTTCTTTTTCCAGCAATTTTGAAAGTGAAATTCAGAAGAATTTCTTGGGTTTCATTAGTTTAGTGGGTAACTTTTTGTCATAAATGAACGAAGATTTCTAGGTCCACTTGGTGTTTATCCCCTTGGGCTATTGAAGGGTTTTCAGAAAGACCATATTTACAGGCAGATTAATGGGTTTTTTTTTAATAGGCAGGCAAATTAATGCTCGAATGAACCATTATGTTACACATGAAAGTAATGTTGTGTTGAATAGGATGATCAATGAGTGTTTAGGTTGAAGATGGATTGCAAATAAATAGTGGTTTGAGAAATTTAGTTGTTTCCTAAACGTAGAGACTAAGAGTAAGCATTAGTCCTCGTGTTTGAATCTCATTGGTCAGAACTCATCAATCACCATTGGAGAAAATTCAAATTCAAGTTTGTTCGTCTATTATGATTTAGCTCCCAGGGACTCTCCTCCCCACTCATTATGTCTGCTCTCCTCATCCCCTTTTCTGCTAAATTTGAAAGTTACCTGTTTACTCATTAATGTCAAACTCACCAAGCTTTATACTGTCAATAGGTGAGGTCATTGATAGGCTTTTGGTTATTCACTATTCCTTGATTCTGTAATTTGTGGCCAATCTTTTACTAGCGGAATTAGTATGTAACTTTAACCCTCTTAAAAGCACTTTTTTGGAGGTTCTCATTGTCAGAACTTTCTTCAAATTTGTTGCCTTTCTCTTCATAGCTAAGTTTTCTGTTCGTTGTGGGGAGTATTCTTTATTCATATTTGATTAGTTTATTTTAATTTGGTAGCTAAAATGAAAATAGAAACAAAGTTATCATTCTGAAACTTGTCCTGCATTGACATTAATGCCTTAGTTGGAAAATAAACATCATCTTATCTCTTCATTTTCCTATTTATACATCATCTTAGGCCTATTAATCATGGTGCTCTAACTAGAATATTTGGTTGGTAAAAGAATTTTACAGAAAGGAAAATTTGATTCTCAAATCAGGAAATAGTAGAAATAAGATGGGAAAAGAATTTGGGTTAGAAGGTACTTGAATACTTGCTTGGAGTGTTTATGAAAGAATAAAACTCTTGCCTATGTATATATTCCCTACGTCTTCATATAGCAGCCTCATTTGCATTTTGCATGTCCTTTGAGAAAAAATTTCCCTTGGCTATCGTAGAATATCGGGTAATTTGACCATATTATTGTCACTTTTTAAATTTCAACTCTTTTTTCATTCATTGTTAATATGTGGAGTGCACTTGTTGAATGGGGCTATTATTTGTGGAAGGGATAAAATAGAAATGGGACTTTTATTTGTGGATGGAAGAGTGACATTAACCACAATTTTTATATTCCAGTGTTTGTGATATAGCGGAAAGGTTTAGGGCAAGGAAATCTCAACAAATTAGGGCTATAAATTAGAAATATTGTACTGGAACAAACATAGGTTTCATAAAGATAAACTTAGAATTCAGAAATCTGAATTACGATAAATAACAAAAAAAATCTGTGTACGCTGCCCTATTTATGTTAGCTAGGATAAACCCTCTTACTGAAGTTATAACAAGAGTAACTTACTTAATAGAAATCCTAAATAAATAAGGAAACTAAAGAGTAGTTCTAATTAGAAAAGAAGACTGAAATCAAGAGAAAACATGCCTAAACAATTAATTGAATCCCAAAATAACAAAGAAAACTATGAGACTTACTAAACAGCCTGAAATGCTCTTTCATCAGTCTCGGGTTGAAAAGAACTCGGCTGCTGACGAGTTAACTGTTTCTTGAGACCTCACCATATGCATCACACGAATAATTCTTTCAATAATCTTCTTAAACATTTTCTCTAGTTGTTTAACCTTATCTCTACAAATAAACTCATAATATAAGTTACTACATCCATAGAAGCTTGTTGCAGTAATCATGTCTTCTCAATTTCTCATTTCTTTCCAAATTCTTTCCTTTTTAACATTGGCCAAAGTAAACACAACATATGACTCTTCACATGATCCCCGTCATCTTAGGATTCTTGTTATTTGATTGAATTGTGAGATATGACTACCTTTGTTAGAAGTATTTCTTAAATTCTCTTGCAAAGGCTGTAAAGCAAAGCTTCTACTGCTCTCATCTTTGTGGGAATCACCTATATTGTATCCATAGACATCTCACGTTCTTGAAAACATTTTTGGTAACCATTGCTAACAATATCTATAAGTAAATGCTTATTTGAAGAACAATCATGCTTTGCTAACACAACTTCAGCTATCCGATAGTCTTGTTCTTCTATTTCAATTGTACTTCCTCCTTTGATTTGTGACACATCAATTTCTCTCTTCCTCATCATAATTCACATCTTAAATGGGTTCATTAAAATCCATTGCATCAACTTCCTCTTTACCTTCCAGATAAGAATTGTAAAACAACTCCACTCCACCTTGCACGGCTTGGTTAGCGGTTCCAAATTCGTGAAAAAGTTAATGTTGTCGTTTAACAACCACTCCTCCAACAGACCTCTTGCTGTTTCCTTCACGGTTCCAGTTTCATGAAAACGGTTTAAATCCAAGAGTTCATCTTTAACCTCAAGATCTTCACAAATCTTAGGTTGTTTTTGGTCACCTTCCAAAATCTCCATTTGGGCTTCCACGGGTTCTTGACACTGCAAGGCTTGTACAACTAAGGTCAATTCTTCAATTACTCTCCACATCTTAGCCAACTCCTTTTTGTTGGTGCTGATTAGCTCTACCTTGAATTCTGCTTCTACTAAACATGGTTTAAAACAAAAAATAAGAAAATCCGTCAGATCTTTTTGTGACATCTGATAACATTTGGCGCAACAGAAAAGTTTGGGGCATGGATATCTGAAAAAAAAAAGAGGGCTTAGATTATAAAGATGTAATGGAACAAACATAGATTTCATAAAGATTCTTCAGAGTTCAGAATTCTGAATATTATGATAGAATAACCAAAAAAGCTGCGTACATCAGCCTAAGCTGCCCTATTTTTATTAGCTAGGATAAGCCCTATTACTAAAGTCCTAATTAGAATAACTTCCTTAATAGAAACCCTAAATAAATAAGGAAACTAAAAAGTAGTCTTAATTAGAGAAGAAAACTAAAATCAAGAGAAAACTATAATGAAGAATCCCAAAAATAATAAATAAAACTATAAGACTGCCTAAACAGCCTAAATGCTCCTGAATCAGTTGGTCTATCGGGAAAAACATTGCAGTGTTTGTCAACTTATTTGACTTTAATCAACTCCACTAAGTAGCCCAATAGTTCCAAATGATATCTCCCTTAAGTAGAACTTCCTTGTACTTAAGGAAGTTGAAGAATGTGGGGCCCTCTGAAGTGGGCTTTACAACCCCAAGAAACTGAGCCTTGAGGAGTGTGAGGTCCTCTGTAGGTAGCTTTTAGAATAACGAGGTATCCCATTGGACCAGAATTTAAGAACCTCTGGCATTAGAATTCTGCATTGCAAAATGCTAATGTTCCAATGGTAGATTGGCCATGTTGAGTGCTCGTCTTTAGTAATACTTCAAACATGAGACTAGAAGAAGAGGGAACAAGGAGTTGAAAAGTGGGTTATGTTTATGTAGTTAGGAGCAAATTGCTCAGCTGCATGATTGAGCAGTGAAATTGCTCTACTTGTGCTTGAATCAGTTGCTTGAACCTCCCTAAACAGTGCTTATACGGTTTATTTCCCGATCCATTCATCTTGATTGACAGCTAAAGGTTTAAGAAATAAAAGTCCTTGTCATTTCAGCAAGTTAACACCAGGCACCATGTCATGCCCCCTTGGGTGGAATTAAAAGGAGAAAAGGCGTTGTGTGACCCTTAGCAGTAGTCTTATTTATGGAGCTATGTTAACAACTCTGCCTTTTAGCTCAATAAAGCTGTGGATTCTACCACGTTGTCTGCATCAATTATTTTTATCTCTGCTTAGAATTGAATGATTTCGGCTTTAGTTGTTTATGTATGTTAAGTGGTTCAGGAGTCTTGAAAAGGTTCTGATTTTTCATCTCTGCTTAGAATTGAAGGATTTGGGCTTAGTTTTTTATATTGTGTTAGGTGGTTCAGGAGTCTCACAAAGGTTTTCTGGGTCAATGGTATTAGAATAAGGATCTGGTTATTTTTCAAAGTAGTAAATGAAGATGGGAACTTGAACGTGTTTGATTGGGACAGATAATTGGTAGCTGGATTTCCATTTCCTCAAAAGCTAGTGTAAAAATCGTAACCATAAACACATTGTAAAATAAGTATGCTAGAATTAAACAGGGTCCATCAAATCCTTGATTATTCTTCAGCATGATAGACTGAAGTTTCTGATGATACTCAACAGAGCTTATAACTTGGAGCTTAATGTTTTTTTTGCTCACATCCTATGCATCTACACAACTTGATGCATTTTGGCATCCCTGGAATCAAAATGGTCTTTTATCTAAGAAATCAAGGAACAATAACCAATTTTCTATTGTCAGATGTAGATTGTTCACTTCTTAATGGTATGTAAACAAACTGAAGAGAATTTAAAATATCATTTTATAATGGTTTGAATGAAGCTTTATTGAGTATATCTATGATTTTTCCCTCTTCAATTGAGTCTAGTCTAGTGACTGTTAGTCTGCATCTTGCCTGTTTGGATTATGAAGTTTTAGCTCTTGTACATGTTGAGCATTGGCTGTTGCTCCCAGAATCTTCAGAAGCATTGGGGCCCAAAACCCCAACCAGGAACGGAAGCTGATCACTGATCAGGTTGAAAGCTTCTGAAATTGGTTTGATATTGCTGTAAAAAATTGATTAGTAAGTAATATGTGGTTCTGGTTTTTCTTTAATACCAGATTGTTAGGGCTATTGGTTCTGGGGTCATACAAAGCGCTTGATTTAAGAATTTATAGGACAGGAATTGGATATTGGACTAGTGGGAAGGAGGAAAATTAGATTGAAAGCATGTGAACTAGAATGGGTTGTGGAATCTGGTTATGGGATCTTTCTCGATTAGCTGAAGAACTAGTCAGCTAACCTTGGGATTTTCATTCCAATACAAATCATCACAACCAGTTCACGCTCATCGTTAATACCTCCAACAACATAAAAGAGTTCATGCTCAATCTGCATACATCTATTAAAATTGGAAAAAAAAAAAAAGCTAGGTTAAAGTGAAAGAGGGGTTGTAGTTATTGTTGGTATTGTATAATAACCTGAATGGTCTAAATGAGAATTTTGGCGAACCATGAGTTTCGTATGATTTGGTACATCTGGTACAAGACTTCTACTTTTATGCGACATTTGTGAGTCTGCCTTGCTATTTTTAGGTAAAGAATTTCCTTAGGATTGGTTGGAAATGCATACACTCGAAATTGCATATTAACAGAAAAAACAGTTACTGTGAACTGTTATTGCGTAAGCAACATAACTCTCGAACACAAAAGAAGATGAATATTTTAACAAAAATTGGTCGAAATAAAGATTATTAAAGTAGTTCCATGAGAACATAAAACATTATTTTAAGGTGAAAGATTCGAAAGACCTTCTGTAGCAATCCTTTGCCTTTTGTTGCAAAAATTGTTCTTCTGATCTTTGCTAATACTAGAAGAAGCCACCTTTACTTTTGAAGTAGGCTTGAAAACCTCCAATATTGCCACTTATTCATCTTGCAAATTTCCATGTGTTGTCTGCTCAACTACCATCTAATGAGCAATCTCAGTGTTCTGTAGCTTCTTGGATAAAATCATCAATGCTGATATCCTATGGATCAACTTCCCGTTTATTGGGGTTCCATCCTTTATAATTCTGGGGAAGTGACATAAGAGACTAATTTGCATGTAAAAAATCTAAATACTCTGCCTTTGTGGTGTTGAACCTATTCCTTTTTAGTGGTATAAGAGGCAAATGTTTGTGTTAATATATTTTTCCTGCTTTTGTGCATTCAATGTGTACCTCTTTTACACTGTAATTATATAAGCATCGATGCTCCACCTTTGATAGCCAATGATGAACTAGTTAGCAGGTGAGATAGCACTTCTCTCGTAACCTGTAATAATTCTGAAGTTTCTAGACTTCCAGCCAAGTAGCATCAGTACTCGCTGCATCTGTTTAGGCTACCACTATAGCGTAAAGGCCTTAGCGTGAGTAGAAAACATCAAATTGCTTGTATAACTTTCTTGTTCTATCCCTGTTTCATCCAATACTACCAACCATCAAGCTTCCATAACCTCCATCTATAATTTGTCTCCTAATTGTCCTTTCAGGCGCACCATGACAAATTATCTATGATAAAAATTCAGGGTAGTGCAAAGGGAAGACAATAAATATAGAATTGACATTTCCTCACATCAATCAGTCACTATTTTCTTCATCATTGGCTGCAACAAGTCATCAATTCAAAATACCTAACATTCTCTTCCTGCAATAGTTATTTTGTACCTGGGTAGTTTGTTGTAGGCTGCCCAGTGATACCCTTGCTGGTATTTTTGCCTCATTGTGACTGAAGAAAAAGCTCATTTGAAGGAGCTTTGAACCACAGGAATTGAATGACTTCATTTTTCCTTTTTATTCATTAATAATTCTCTTGAAAACGGAGAATACATATGAAACTAATGTTTAGTCAAGAAGAGGCTGGACCGAGAGCCTAATCATATGGTAGGTTAAAATTGCTGCATGCAGAATTGTCTTTGATTTTTTAGCGAATCATAGTTTGGGTATTATGCTTCCTGATGACATGAAATTGTATCTTATTGCTAACCTGTTACGTTACAAGTGAAGCTCGGCAATTAGTGTATATGTTGTACTTTCTAGTTAGTTTGTGAGTTTTAGGCTTACATGCTCTACTACAAGGTATGGGATTAGTGAATACAGGAAAAATGTTTGAAATTAGAGGATAATATTGCATGTGCATGTGTTTGTGACATGGAATGCTAGCTAAATGTTTAAAAATTGGGTGATACTTTAAATTTGAATTTCAACCAGTAAATTGTTTGAAGGGTGATTGAAGAGGGAACTATTTTTGCAGATTGTGGAGGGAATGTCAACAGAGCAGAGAAAGGTTCTTCTCTTCTTTTGGACTTCAGTGAAGTATCTTCCATTTGAAGGTTTCCGTGGTTTGGCTTCTCGACTTTATATATACAAGTCAACAGAGCCTCATGATCGCCTTCCATCATCTCACACATGCTTTTATCGATTGTGTTTCCCGCCTTATTCGTCCATGGCTGTAATGGAAGAACGTCTGAGTGTAATTACTCAAGAGCATGTGGGATGCAGCTTTGGTACTTGGTGAAATATATGAATTTTTTTTTTTTTTTTTTTTAAGTGCACATAGAAGAATTTGTACGTGTACAGATAGGATGGTGTTATTGTTTTTTTTCTTTTTTAGACTGTAAGGATGGATGTGATTTAGTTAATGGATGGAAAAGGTTGGGATGCCATTGCGTTGATATAAATTAATAGGTATAGCGTAAATAATATGGACTCGGGGGAGGCAAGAAGGAATAAAAATCTCAGTGCAGTTCCTTCTTTATCTCTAGCATTAGTTTTTTCATGATATGTAAGTAAACACAGGTGAAGTATTAACTATGCAATGACGTCCAATCAATTTTCAATCTCCTTCTGGGTTTTCTAATTGAAATGAATGCCTTGCTTTCATCTCAATTTCTGTTGCATTTCTTTATAATAATGTCGTCGGACATAGCATGAGTGGTTTGACTTGGTACTATTACTGGATTCCACTTTCTTTTTTGGCTTCACTGTATTTAAGATCAATGTGGAATTGCTTTCTTGAATTAATGAGTCGATGCTTTTGTTGGAAAGCAATAAAGTGTTTGCTGCTTATTGGCTAATTCAAAGTAATCCTTCATCAGAATTACTATATTTTATGTTTGATGATGGACTTGATGCCCATTTTAAACCCAATTAATTAAATTAACATATCTTTAGTATTCATATATATGTCATGTTCGTATAACTCTGCCAGAAAATCAAGATAAAGAGCTTTGTCAAAAAAAAGCAAATATTATTGCAGATCACATAATCAAACCACGAAAATGAAAACTCTCCTGTGCACTCAAATATGGATTCTCTCAGGCTAACTTCTAATCCAAAAACAATACAATAGCCATAGTACTAATAATAGAAAAAGAAAGAAAATTGAGCTCACATGCAGAACCTTTTCAAACAAAAACCAGAAGACTCCACACTTAAAAAATCAATTCACTCTTCAGTCTTCTCTACTGGAACCTCTTCTGCTTGTTTCTCTTCCTCTGCTTCTGCGTTCTCTTTGGCCTCTTCTGGTTCTGCCTTTACCTCCTCGACTGTTGCAGGATCAGCCTTGGCATTTTCTTCTTCTTTCTTGGTTTCAGCTTCTGGTTCTGCGGCTTCTTCCTCTTTTTTGGGTTCCTCTGCTGGTTCGTCTACTGGCTCAGGTTCAGCTGCCGGTGCTGGTTCTGCGGCTGTGCTCCCCTCAGCCTTGGTTAGCTCTGGTGTCTCGTTTTCAGGCAATGCTGTTTGAGCTGATCCAATCTGCAACAACAACCACATCAAAGTGGTGCTAATAATAATGATAGTAATACTTAAAGCTTGACTATTAATTCAGCATATGCATTAGATGCAGAGTTACCTCAACACTGGCCATACTGAAAGCAAAAGAGTGAGATGGAGTGAAAATAAAGAATAAGTAATGGTTGGGAGAGAAAAGAAGGTGAAGAGATGATCAAAGTGAGAGCTATTTATAGTGCTAATAAGCTTATTTGAATAATGGACTCGGACAGCCATCAAGAAGAATCTTATTATGTGTCGCTCACCCTCTACTTGGACATTACATTACTTGCCAACTTGTACATCTAATTTTCCTTTTTTCTTTCTTTTTTTTTCCCCTTTTCTTTGCCTCCAAAATGCGAATCATCATTCTTCACAGTAATTTGATTTATGATTTCAACTCCTTAATAACAAAAAATCTTAAGTGTATGTTTCTGATGTCCCATTAAATTTGATAAATCCATGTTGGTATTAGAGATACTTTAAAATTACACCTCATTCCATTATAAAACTCTTGTATTTTTTATTATCATTATTCAATTGTGGCATAACATTTCTAACAACAAAATTGATAAATGTCAGTGGTTTGCAATTTTTTCAAAATTGGAAGTTCGCTTTTTGTTGTCGGTCCAGAATTTAAGAGTAGTAAATACTATAGCTGATAATTTAATAAATTCAGTAAATAACACTATTTTATGTTTATTTACCAATTTTCCCTGGATTTAAAAAAAATATTTTCCTTAATTAATTAATTGATTATAACGGAAGAACAAATTTTTTATCTACTATGCAACTTTTTTGTCGCAGTCCATTGTGCTCTACCATCTCCACCAATCTTGCATCCAATTGGTGATCTAAGAGTATCGATTAAAAGATTTTGGATCGATGAGTTGTTTGATACTTTTGAAACTGATTGAATCATCAAAAGTAGACTAAAATGGTGGTAGAAGTTCTGAATCACAATCACAAACAACGATTTTTCGATACAAACCATACGTTTTTTCAGTTGATTTTAGTCCAAAAACTTATAGCTGATGTGATTTCAGTAGGATTTCATCAAGTTTTTCCAACAATAGTAAATGAAAAAAAGGTGGCCACCGCGTTAAACATGAACATAGGAATAGAAGACAAAAAAGATAAAGTTATATGCAAAATTTAACTTTAGTCCCTGAAATTTTTTAATGTTTTTAATGAGATCCTTTTAAGATTCAAATGTAAAACCCTTTTAATATTTAAGTATTTGATACTTATATAAATTTGATATTTTATATACTTAGCAATATATAAATTTGATATTTGTATACATATCAGTATATAAAATTGATATCTATATTGATATGTATACACTTATTAGTATATAAACTACATTTTTAAAATAAACAATATATAAATTTGATAGTTATATACATATCGATATAAATTGATATTTATGTACTTATCAGTATATATATAAATTTATTTTTTCAAACAAACAGTATATAAATTAATTTTTATATACATATCGATATATAAATTTTTATTTTGAATTAGTATAAATAAACTTTCATATATCTAATGATATATAAATTAATTTGTACATACCCTAGTATATAAAATATTATTCTGTATTTATATACTGGTGTGTATATATAAAAATATCACGTTTATTCTATATTTATATATTTGTGAATATATAAATGTCATTTGTTATGCATTTGTGAGTATATAAATATCACATATATATACCAATTGTTTGTTTACATAATGATTTATGCAATTATGCTCTCATTTTACATTTAAATGCTAAAACAATAAAGTTTCTTACATTTAAATCATAAAATAATCTAACTATAAAACTATAGAAACTATAGGGGCTAAATTGTAAAATATGTTTTTTACATTCTAACACCTAAATAATATAATTTTTTATATTTTAATGCCTAAAAAACTCAATTCAAATTATTAATTAACTTTAGGCACTAAAACATAATTTTACACAATTTCATCTTCTTCCTCATTTAATTTTTCTCGTCAGAAACCAATCTACCACCGCCATCTATTTCAGTAGGCTATTACATGCCGAAAACAACCATGATTCATGTTGTGAGTAAGTTATTGGAAAAAATCCAATTGGAAAAAGTGTGATTCGTGGTTGGAACTCGTCGAGAAGTTGAGAAAAATGTTTTTATCCGGTGGGCATATTCAAAACTTTCGATCTCATTATTTGCTGTCTTTCAGTGGTCTATCTGCGATTCTGAGGCTACTGTAAGACTCACCGGTGCGAGAGGTTTCGTCCGGTAACCTTCGATCACTAGTTGGATGGCTATAGCGGAGGTGTATCTTTAGTGGTTTGCATCTATCAATTTTATTAATTTTGTTTTTTTTTTTTGAAAATTTATAGGGTATTATTGTAATTAAAAAAAATTAAATTGTTAATCTGCTATTTAGAATATTATTAAAAAAAATTGTTATCTACTTTCCATTATTTTCATAAAAATTGCTATATACTTTTGTTGTCAACAATATTTAAGTATTACTTAAACATAGAAATTTGATCCTCGAAACAAAAGAAAATAACAATACACTGCCAACCAAAAGAAACAAATAAACTAAAGTTGTATGAATAAGAGACAAAATACATAAATTGCTCCAAATGCATTACTTGAACAATTATTTTAAAAATAGTCCTAAAACAAATAATATTAAAAGAAATAAAGCACAATAAAGAAATTTCATATTATTTACCGCTTGAGAATTATATATATATTTTTTTGGATATGGGAGAGAAAGTTGCTTTTTTCTTGTAAAATGGAAAAATTTGAATGTTTTACTCTTTGAGAATAACTTTTTTTTTTTATTTTTTACCCAAACCATTAATTTTTCTTAGTTTATAAGTTGTAATTCCCAAATCTACATATATTCAACCAAATATTTAATGCTTCTTAATTTGCCATGTTTAAATGGTATTTAAATTTTATTTATTTGAGAAATTGCACCCGGTTTTCAAAAGAGGACTAATCATAAAGGGTTTAACAGTTCATGGCATTAAAATTAAAATTAATCGGTATTATAATATTTATTTAGTTATTTGAGTAATTGTGTATAGATATTATTTAAATTTTTAAAATCATTTTAAGAAAACCTCCCGCTTTTGAAACTAATTAAGAATTTACAGCCAACAATCCTTATTTGCCTTGAGGACTAATTGATAGTAGGATGTGCATAACCCAAACCGATAAATTAGTTCTTGTACTAGTTTAATTCTCAATGTGGATTTTGGTTTGATTATTTGTTCTTCAATTAGCTGCTCTGTATTCCAAATCCTGTGGAACCATAGAATTTTTAACTCACATATATAAATATCATATTTCTAATTTAATATAAAAATTACATAATAATAAATATACAAAAATTTTTAGATTTAATATAATACTAAACTAATTAGAACTTATTTGGTTTAACTGTTTTATATACAGCTGATAGCGGATTGATACACAAAAATTAAAGTTTAAGTATTTGATATATTTTAAAATCATCTGGTAGTGTTTAAAACCCCGAATAGCTACTTATTCAATAAGTTTTAATTTGTAATTTTTTTATTTTAGCTAATAGTTTAGTTTATATTAGAATTATATTAACTTTATTAAAATAAAATAAAAATTAATATTTATAAGATAATTATATACTTATTTATAATATCGAGCTTTAGCAACCGCTATTAGTTATCGGACAGTTAAACCAAACAGATTTTAAGTTAGATTGAGGATAATGAGAGACAGTTAAACCAAATAGGTCTTGTATTTTTTATTTTTTGATTTTACGGTAATTTTTTTTTTTATACAAATACGACTTATTATCATATTACAAAATGACTTTTTTTTATTGTTTTTGAACTTAGTCAATCTCATTAACTTTGTCACAATAATTAAGTTTTAATTTCAGATGAGACTGTATTAAATGAAAACTTGAAGGATATTTGCCTGATCAACCAAATAGAGAAAAAAGGGCAATAATTGAATATTTACAATTTTTATGTAGTCACAATCAAAACAAAGAGCAATAATATTAACGAAGAGCAATTCTTACCATATAAATATGTTCTAAGGAAATTTTTCATCAAACAAAATAAAAGAAGAAAAGAAAGAGAGGTACCGATAATGGTACTGCTGATTTTATTCATAGAGGACTTTGTGGGTGGCTAAGGGCTGAGAGCAGCAATATTTTATGTACCTTTGTTTTCTTTTTCCGTTTGGTTGATACAAAACGTAAAATATATATGAATCAAGTTTTGATTTATTTTAATGTCACTCAAAATCTAAAATTGATGTATAATTTTTATAATTAAATATTTAACAATATATTTATAATAATTTTATTCTTATTCTGTTTTGTCTTACAAACTATATTTATAATTGTTGGGTTTACATTTTAGTTCAATTTCTATACAAGTTGTCTTTTTTAGGTCCTACCATTAATCGGCACCCCTTAGCCAAATTCATCAGATTATTGTTAGAAATAGCTCTTTTTGTTTAAAGCAACAAAAATCAAGCCTCATATGTAGCTTTCCTCTAAAATAAATAAATAAAAGAAACCTCCCAATTCATTAAAGAACCAGTAAAACACATCGGTCGAAAAGTGATTGTCTTTTTTTTTTTTTTTTTGAGTAATAGGCTTTTAAATTATGGCTATTTAATGTTATTTATTTATGTAATATTTATGATCCATGAATTCTTTTAATAATAAATTGAAATTGAAATTAAAATACCAACTTACTCTTCTTTTTACAGGCTAATGAGATTAAGGCGGTGCAAAAAGCCAAGAAAGGGACCCAATAATAAGAAAATATGATGATGATGAATGCCAAAGTGACAGCCATAAATTGAAAGTTCGCTGCTCCCATTGCCATTGCATTAGTTTGCTTTCTTCTTTTTCCTTTTCTTATTTATACATATTAAAAAGCAATGGGCCAATTGGAAAGATACACCTCCACTTTGGCAAACCTTGTACATGCTTTTCCAGGTATATATCTCGTGATTTTGGACCCACTTGCTTCCTTATACAATGCCACGATAATGCCTTCACATAACGCCACACACCCCCTCCACAACACCAAAATCCCCCTCCCTATATTAATCTCTGCTATTGGTGGACAGAACCGGTTCGGCTTGAAAAACTTAGCAATTTTGGCCCGTCAGTTAATCGGAATCGGAACCGGCCGACCTCAAACTGGAAGCGGAACCATAAAATTCGGACTGGAACTATAAAAGGGGTGGTTCGATTTAGGTTCAAACATTTTTTGAACTGTGATCCGTTATGAACTGGAACTGTCTGCAAACCGCTCGTGAACCACCCAAATAATCGTTGGTTAATCGCCCGTGAATCATCCAAAAATCGTCAGTTCGGACCGTTCGAACTACCCACTAACTAGCATACCATAAACTGTCGGTTAACCGGTCTGGCGACGAACGACCGGTCATCAGTCTGGTCCCGGTCTCGGTCCCATACTTCGCTGAACTATGGTCCACCCAGGTTGCGGCCCGAATCTGGCCTGAATCGGATCGTGGCCACCTTTAATCTGTACTTTTTACGTGTACATTCTACTATTTTTTCTTTTTTCCAATAGAGAGATGAAATTCAAATCCTAATCTATGGCCTGTATAATTAGGGAAAGTTTGATGAGAAACTTAAAGTTCCCATGAACTTCATAACTTCTTTACTAGCCTCATGTTTGGTTTCCATTAGGAGTGAGTATTCGGTATTTTTCCTGAATTTATTTTACCAAATACCGAAGTTTTAAAATTTTACCTAATGGTAATTTACCGTTCGATATTCATGAAGAAGTAAGAATGCTACACTGGTAGAGTTACACAACACACATAAGGGTAGTATAACATGGACATGGAACGGATCAAACCCCATTTATTTGTATATACACACACACTTCACTCGCGTAAGCCTTGTAATTATAATATACACACAGTAACATGATAGCTAGAATACTTGTATATATAAACATAATACATATGAATAAAATAGTAAGAGAATCAAGTTGATTTCTCTCAAAACCCTTAATCTCTAGATGGTATCAGAGTTGAAAAATCATATCTAGATTTGATAAACCTACCAGTGTAACTCTACCAGTGTAGCATTCTTACTTCTTCATGAATACCGAACGGTAAATTACCATTAGGTAAAATAGTAAGAGAATCAAGTTGATTTCTCTCAAAACCCTTAATCTCTAGATGGTATCAGAGTTGAAAAATCATATCTAGATTTGATAAACCCACAAAATACCTGAAATCAAAACAACAATGGCAGATCAACCACACAATCCATAGGCAGGAAACAGAATACCTGATATCTACAAGATAACAAGCTCGGATAATTCAACAATAAACATAGTAACTATTTCTCTTAATGAATGTAATTTTCTCTCCTGGCATAGGTCCACGATGATTGCACTGAAAGTTAGAGACAAGTATGAATTTGTTAATGGAGAAGAACCAAAACCTAGATTAAACTCACAAATGCTGAAGAAATGGATTAAAGTTGACAATATGGTCATATCATGGATACTTAATTCAATCTCTCCTGAAATTTCTGAAGCATTTCACTATGCCAACAGTACTAAGGAACTTTGGGATGAATTGGGTACAAGATATAGAAAAGGTAATGGCCCATCAGTATATCACATCTGCAAAGATATATCCAGTATGAGCCAAAGAAACAATAGTGTCAACCTCAAGCCTATTATACCTCCCGATCATTCACCAACAACAACCGGAATCACCGTGGGCGTGGTTCTTCCAGGGGTACCTCTCGGGCATCTTCACATCGTCAGAGGGACAACAGTAGGAGTCATCAATTTAACTGGGCCTCTACTCAAAACACTGTTTACGGTCATTGCAATCGTTGTGGAATTGGCCATCTTCCAACTCAGTGTCCTAATCAGCCAACCCCGACAAGGGGGACGACTCAGGCTAA